>BSXT01000832.1:0-51168 GCA_030267785.1 Phytophthora fragariaefolia | reverse complement strand
ATCTCGCTCTTTGACCGCTTCCACCGGTAGATAGTGGAGCGATGCACGTCAACAGCGTCCGCTGATGCGGTTATTGAGGTGGACTCGTCCAGGCGAGAAAGCACGCGTAGTTTTACTCTATTTTTGCTCTTTGGTCGCCGCGTCATTTTTGCTAATATGACGGACGGAGGACATTTTTGGCGCGCAACCGAAACGGTTGGCGCGCAGGGACATAGACTTTTTACGTCTGTAAGAAGTCACCGACTGTTTATGCATTTAATACTAGAGATGAACTTTTTACATGTGTAGCACTGGATCCGTGTTATACGGTATGTCTGTGATTCGTGAATGAGCAGCTCTCACAATGCCGCACTTGGTCAAATAGGTTGATCGACGCCCGGTTGTTTTTCCGGAAGTCGAGTGTGGTGTGCTGCGCAGAATTCGTAGTGAGAAAAACGCCGCGACGTTCAGGTCCACTCAGAGCACGCAAGTGCTGTGGCACTGCAGCTGTATCGCCGAGTCGGGCAGCAAGCTGGCCAACATTACAGTTAGTGTAGTGGCCTGCGAGCCCGTACAGAATAGAAGTGCATGTCCGTGGGCGATTACCAGCGCCGAGGCGAGCCGTCGTGGCAGTCACTCCTTATGGTCGGTCGGTCAAGCAGACCACAATCACTGTCAAACTGATTGCGACGCATGCAGATAGCTTTGGACGAATCCACAGCAGCAAAATGCTTCAAACAACAAGCAGCGACCAGCCAGCGAATGGATGAAAAGGTCAAGTGAGCCACCGACTTCGGTGGGCATCGCTCCAAAGCGCAGCAGAGCGTGTCCAACGTGGACAGTACGCGGACGAACACTACCGTGCAGTCCACACTGCAGCAAACCGCCACGCCGACGGCCAAATGGCATCGTGGGGTCGAGCGCCCCGCGCCAGCGACGATTTGGGAGACTGGTCCGAGTCATACTCGCGGCCATACAAAGGCCCATCTCGCCCCATCTGAATTTAATCGTGGCGTTCCGCCTCTCTTTGCCGCGGCCATCTGCATCAGCACGGCCCATTTGATTCTCAGCGGTCGGCGAACGCCGTTCGCATCTTCTCCCCCGGCGGCACTTCCGAATCTCTCAGCACGTTGTCATGGCCGGTCCCCAGCTCCGCCTCCTGCTGCTGCTGCTGCTGCTGCTCGTGGCCGTCGCCTGCGCCAGCTCCGTAACGGGCGAAGCCGCCGAGAAGCGCCTGCTGCTCCGCCAGAGCGATCACTCCGTCACGACCCAGATCGAGGCCGCCGCCTCCAGCGATTCCAGCAGCGGCAGCGGCAGCGGCAGCTTCAGCGCCAGCACCTCCGCGTCCGTAGACGCGGACGCCACCATCAGCACCGAGGCCTCAGCCGCCGAGACCGAGAGCGCCCACGAGGGGCCCACGACCATGTCGTTCGTGGGGCCCGCTCTCGCCGGCGTGCTGGCCATCGTGCTCATCGGCGCCGTCGTCACCTTCAAGAACCGCATGGGCAAATGAGTGGACTTCAGTAACTAGGCGAGCCTCGCTCCATCTTTAAGAATAAAAGGAATATATAGTGCTTTCATTTCGAGGTGCAAACGATGGCGGGGCCGCCACGCCTCCCTAGCTCTGTGCTCTACTGCACGCCATCTAGAACGGATTGATCTTGCGCGCCGCTCGGACGAGCACCTTGGGGTAGTAGCGCCTCTCCTGCGATCGCGCGCCCAGCTCGTAGCGGGGCTTGCCCGAGACCGGATCGTTTGTCGCCAGCGCCTTCAGCGCAGCCATCACGTCGTCCAGCAAGAAGTCGTCGCCGACGATCGGGTCCTCGATGATCGGGTCCGTGTGCGTCTTGCCCTCAAAGAAGCGGGTGGACACTGGGATTCCGCAGGCTTGGAGCGCTGCCGTGCACTGCTCCGACGACCGATAACTCACCGTTTTGTCAGCCGTACCATGAAACAGGAAGCACGGTGGGAAGTCTTCTAGCAGCGCTTGGCGAGTCCGGGATGGCAGCTCGCTCAGCGCTAGGAGCCGCAAGGACGGCGAGTAGTACGCCAACCGGTGCGCCATGATGCGCTCCACCACCGCGCGGTCGAAGCCGTGGCGGTGGAAAGTGGCGATGCTCGCCTCCATGTTGTACGGCCCGGAAATGCCGATGAAGCTGCGCACCTGTCGCAGATTCCACGTGATCGGCTGCGCCAACGGCGACAAGCTTTCGACGCTTTCGCAGTCCGACGTGTTGCCCATACCATTGACACTGCGGCCACTCGGCGAAGCTGCCGAGTTTGCGGTAGCATTTCGCTTTTTCTCAACCTGCTCCAGCAGCGTGCACATAGCCAAATGCGCTCCTGCCGACTGACCGATGAGATGCACATTCTCACGGTCACCTCCGAAGAGGTGTATGTTGTCGAAGACCCACTGCATCGCTCGCGTCACGTCCTCCACCATTTCGGGCACCACACCCTGCGGAAAGTTTCGGTAGTCGGGCATGACCACGACAACGCCCAGCGATGCCAACACCCGGCCCATGAGCGCCCCCCACGCCTTGTAACCAATGATCCACGCCCCACCAGACACAAATACAACCACCGGGTACCTTGCCTCCGTGTAGCTTGCACTTGAAGCGCTAGCGATACTGCCGCTGCGCGACTTGTTCGATTCCCCGGCCTCCTTTGCAGTCTGCGGCACCGTGTAGACATCGAGCAGATTGCGTCGGTCGAGCCCGTAGATAATATTCTTGTGCACATCTTCGTTGACAAACCAGTAGATGGCGACCTTGACGATCGGGGGCAGCAGTAGCAGCACAAACGAGATGAGGCGCAACGCGCAGAGAATCCAGCGCTTGGACATCCGCAGCGCCCAGATCAACTGCACCGCGAGCTTGGTGATGAGCCAGCTCTGCTCCGCCACGACCTCCACGACCTCAGCACCGGACGAGACGGCGGCCTGCAGCACGACGCCATTGGATTCCGGGTCCAGCACGAGGTTTTTGCTGTGCGGCGGGCGCGGCGCGGCCGAGCCGCTGGAGCTCAGCAGCGACGCGTGCAGCGAGCTGCCGCTGCCCGCGGACTCGAGCGGCGGGTGCAGCGCTTCTTCCTCCTCCAGGTACTTGCCCAGCTGCGAGGTGGAGGCTGCGTCCAGCAGCGAGAAGGTGCGCACCTTGGGCAGCAGCAGCTTCTCGCCCGGTTCAGACGCGTCGACGTCTGCATCAGCATCTTCGTCCGCAGCTTGGTCTCCATCGGGCGACTGCTGGAGGAGGTGGTTCTGCTGCATCCTAGGCAGCAGCGGGTCCTGCGGCTCAGCTGCGAAGTCCACGAGTCCGTCCTGCTGCTGCTGCTGCTGCTTGCGCTGCACCTGCGGAGCCTCGCTCGGAGCTGCCGGGCGCGTGCCAGTCGCCATGTCGGACTCGGCCGCCAATTCTGGAGTGACGCTGCAAATAGGAACTGCTCGGCGGTGCACAATAGCACGGGGGTGACGCCGCCAATTTCAGCGGCAGACCCTCGAGTCGGGCGACGCAGGAAGGAGGTGGATGCCCGCGATGGCGAGGGATCAGGAACTGCCAGCGCGCAGATGGCAGACGCCTCGTACTTAGGCCGCGCGTCCAGTGCGCCAGGGGATCCTTGCGACATGGGCCCCGCCGGACTTATCCTGCGACTAGGCTGACATCGCGCGGACGAGCAGCCCAGGCAGCAACGTGCCAACGGCATACTTTATATGAATGTACAATACATGTAGTTGAGGTGTATCTATGATAGGCACATGAAGTGGCGGGTGCCGCACTTCGACTCGCTTCAAGCCGGAATTGGTCGCCGCGCAATCGGCGTACTGTACTGTACCACGTTCTACTGTCGAAATGGCAGCGCGCTTCGTCTACCGAGTTGCCGACTCCATTTCGGTGCTGTCGAAGTTGCACCATCGTTCAGCATGTATGTACTTAGTACAGTCAGTACTTGTACATCTCGATGGGGCCGCAAAGAGATGGCGAAATGCCACTTCAAGGCTGGCCATACGAGAGGCCGCGCGTTACTCACGCGTGGTGCTGCACGCTGGCACCACCGACACAAGAACGCACGTGGTTGAGTTTGAAATCGATACTTTACGCTTGGACAACCTACATGCAACGTTCTCTCTCCTATCGCAGTGCTCCAATGAGTGTAGCCATGTCTGCCGAGATCTCGTCGAAGTGATCTTCTTACCGACCCGTCGACTGCGTGCGGTGTAGCGTGACGTAGCCTGTCCCCCCACCAACGCTGCTGCTCGTCGAGCCAAGGCGCGATCGTCGTCGCGACACGGATCGCCCTCCGGCACTGGAGCTTGGCGACGGAACCACGAACTGCTCTTCGAAGATGGACCGATCGTCGGGAGCGTCGAAGCCCTCGTCTTCCAGCACGTAGTGCTCGTGTGCACCGAGGTTCCGCGAGCGCTTGGCGAACGGGTCGTGCTCCACAGCCGAGGTACCGAACATGGACACACGTGAAGGCGGAGGGGGCATCGGCAGGTTCTCGGCCGCAAGCACCTCAGCCAGGCGGTCGTAGTCCACAGAGTGATGGCTGACAACGCTGCGGCCAAGTGCTAGGCGACGAGCAGGCAAGCGCAGCTCCGAGAGTGAGGTTAGCGAGTCACGGTCACCATCACCGTCGTTTCGGAAGTAGGCAGCAGTCGAGAAGCTGCTGGTCGAGCTCAGTTCCTTGGACAAGTTGGCGGCAAGCGGAGCATCCAGCAGCGCGAGTCGGGTCACGATATTGCCGAGCGCAATCGATGGCTGCACGGTGAGGACGCCGAGCTCACGCAGCTTCGCCCCGGCAGCACAGTCATCCACAACAGCGATTAGCCGAGGCCGCGCGTGCTCGCCTAGCATCGTCTGCATGACCCTTGCGTGCTCCAGCGAGCGCTCAGGAGCACCCGTGAAGATGAGTACATCCGCATTCTGCATCCCCGAATCGACAGGGGCCTCGCCGTGGCGATCTTGAATTGAGTTTTGAAACGAAATAAGCTCTCCATTGGCAGTACGTTGCAGAATGCTTTCGTTCATGCGGCGCCACTTGTCTGCACGGGCCTCATCAAGTAGCGGGACATTCACACGAGCGCCGTATAGAGATAACTCTAGCGCGATTTCAAACGCCACTTCATCGTCACCTAGCACCACCGCACTTCGCACACGATAGAATGGTAGTAAAGGCCTCGGATCCTTTCCGCCATTGGAAAACAATGCTTGAGTGCTGTTGTGGCGGCTAAGAGTGCTGTTGCGGCGGCTAAGCGTACTGTTGTGACGACTGAGCGTGCGATACGGCTTGCGGTCGTCTTTACCGGCTTCGACGTCCGAGTCTACAGGATCTTTTCCTTGTCCGGCTTGCTCCTGAGAGCGCGTTTGTGCTGCTGCAGCCGCCTGGCGATCGATCATGCTTTCTCCAGCACCGCGAAGGCCCAAAGAGCAGAGCACGGGGCCAATAACCTGGTTAATAACCACTGCGGCAACGATCGTAGCCGAGAACTCGGCACCCCAGTCGTCGGTGATAAGCTCCTTCACCTCAGCGGCCAAACCCAGAGAAACACCAGCTTGTGGAGCCATGGTCAGCCATAAGTGCTTGTAATGTTGAGGAGGCAGCTTCAGCAGGAATCGGCCGCCTCCATACACGGCCAGGAAAATCGCCGTGTAGCGCAGCACCAGATATAGGCTCATCATTGGAAGCACACTCACCACCTTGTCCAGTTGCAGGGACGCTCCTGTCATAACGAAGAACGGCAGGAACATGTACGGCGCCACTGTATCTAAGATCACGTGCATCTGCGGGCGAATTGCAGCGTAGTGGCCGGCAGCACAAGACGCTAGCATCAATACCAGCAAAGCTTCGAACTTGACCTGCCACACAAGCCCAAAGTGCGCGGTGGTGAGATCGCTTAGCGTGTTCGTGAAGAGGTAGAACAGGTAACCCATCAGCAGCCAGATAAAACCCTTGAGATACAGCGCCTTGCGTTCTGTCCACCACTGTGGCTTGCTCAATAGCTTATCCATGTCAGTTTCCTCGATGTACGCGTTGTGCGGGTGGGGCACCAGATCTGGGTCGTCCATTGCTTGCTCGAGGTCGCTCACGTCCTGCTTGCTGTCCGTGCGTTGGCTGTTCTTCATACGGCGCTGGGACGTAGAAGCTCTGGACGAAGTGACCGACACGGCATGCGCCGGAGCCCCCGACGCAGCTCGACCTTCGTCCGGCTGCCCGCTAGGCAGCTGGAAAATGAGGATCGTCACGAGTCCGAGCAGCACGCCGAGCACGAGGTTCATGAGCACGACGCCCAAGGTGAAGGCGATGCTCTCGGGTGACACGTCGAGCTTGGCGCAGTAGATGGAGGCGACGACGCGCGAGACGGAGAAGGACACGAGTACGACGAACTCGGCCGTCATGCACGTGCCAAGCGCCAGGTGCGTGAATGGCCCGACGCTGTTGAGCTCGATCTTTAGCGCCATGACAGTGGACGGCGACACGAGCACGGAGATGGAGGCGAACATTAGCGCGATGCCGACTTGGCAGCTGTGCGCCAGGTCTGAGTAGAAGAAGGCACCGGCAGCCAGCATGAAGACGGTGGTTCCGAGCACCATGGCCGTGCAGTAGTAGGTGGCGAGCAGCGCCAGGATGGCCTTGATCTGCGGCCGCAGCTCCGGCAGGTAGATTTCCTGTCCGGCCTGGAACGAGATGAAGCTCAGCGCGAAGGCGTTCACGTACGAGCCGAGCATGTCCACGACGTCCTCGTTCAGCAGGTTGGCCAGGAATGGGCCCGCCAGGATGCCGGCCACGAGGTAGCCCGTGATGAGCGGCAGGCGGAAGTACTTGGGGAAGAAGAGCCCGAGCGGGTGCGCGCCCAGCAGCACCAGCACGAAGGCCAGCAGGTGGCTCAGCGTGTCGGGCACGTTGCTCCACGAGTTGAAGGGCACCGTGTGGTCGTCGTCGTCGTCCGCCAGCACGCGCGTCAGCGACTCAAAGCTCGAGGGGCTGCCCACGTGCGCCGCGAGCGCCGCCGACGTCGCGGACAGCGCCAGCCACGCTCGAAGATAGCGTCGGCCCATTGACGGAACGCGGTGGAACTCGGAATGGCCCCGCGCTTCCTCCAGGCGGCCTGCACGGATCGGCCTCCTGGTGGAGCAGCGTCACATCGACATTTAGTTTGTACGGTTGTGATGCGGTACCACCCGATTTGGAGGGGATGGGCGAGCTCACTTATCCTAGTGAACTACTACTACATAGTAGAAGATTGGCGGTTGAGTTATTATAATACTGAGATAGTATGCACTGATCTTGTGTGGTATTGTTAACTTGAGCAGGTTCCCACTGAGTTTTGGGATCGTATGCGAAAGGTCGCGTGTTGTGCCGGGGTGAATTTCGGGGAGTGATGGGCGATCTGGACAACAAAATTGTGTGCTCCAGGAAGACCTTATACGGGTATGCTGCTCTGTTGTGCGAATAATACGTTCGTGGCCCGTATGGGCACACTCAGCAGTCCTGTGAATTATCCACAAATTTTCTGTCTGATGCAGGAGGAGTTGGGGCTGTTGGCGGGTGTATCTTCAGGCAGTCTGGGCAGATTGAAAAGTCTTCACTCGTGCCTGGCCACGGAGATCTATTTTCATGATACAATCGAACAACAGGTGCCAGGAGAATTTACTAGACCGCACTTCTATTGTCCAAGCACCACCAAGAAAAGTGGGCTTGATGCTCCAAGCAGACAGCCTTCACGGCTTCAATACCGTTTACCAAAAGAAAAAAAAGTTGCAACCTCGATTTTAGCCCATGATGGCTACCGGTAACGCAAAAAACAGGACTCTATAGTTTGAAAATAAAGCAAATATAGGTCATCTTACCCCCCCCAAGATCGTACTCGATCATACCTTCTGTTCCGTTGCAGGTGGCATCCTCATGAGTGACTTGCGAAAGCACTTTGAAACTAACGTTACTGCAACGCATGCACCATCTGTTTTTCCGCTTTCCTCGAGTCGAGTCGAGGACCTCGACTGAACTTCAGTCCAAAGATCCCAAGTCCAGTTGTAGCGAAACGTGGGACTAGTTCGGCGAACGCCCGTTGCTGCCAGCAACTTCAGACGCTCGAGATCGTTTGGGGATACAGTAGACTTTGATATCCTCTTACTAAGAGTCTTAGGACAGGCGACCACGAAACCGTGAGAATGATTTATCGAGACTGAGACAGATCTAAACTGTTGCGGTCGTGCGCAGGTAACTGCTTGCAGGCTGCAAGTGGTGATCGCGCTGCAAGTTGCAGCGCGATCACCGTGCGTCGGGTCGACGCCTTACGCACATTCTTGTTCCTTGCCGTGGCCTGTGCGTCATCGGCAATCACATCAGTCGAGGGGCATCACGAGCAACTGTTGTTTACCTCGTGCTCGCTGTGAGTGCTGATTGCAAGCTGCAGGCATGCTCGAAGGAACTTCGCCGTTCAGTACTCGCGAACGGTATCGGTACATTTGCGAAAGACAACGCTGGGTTGCTTGGCTCGCTTACGCACGCAGATTCACCTGCGTGATACTGTTCGTGGAAGCTTTTGATCGAGTGGTTCGCTTACTGCAGATCAACACTGTAGAAGCAGTACCTTCACCATGAATAAGGACATATGAGCATGCACGCTTGTGCCTTCCGAAGTCGACGTCATGTGAGCTTGCAAATGTAATGACCAAGAGATGACATGAGCGACTTATCTCGCTCAGACTCGCTTGGCGTTGGGAGACAACCACCCCACAGCCAAAGCGTTATGCGAGACAACCCATAAAGTTTGAAGCCGTTTCGCACTAGTTTATAGTGCAGGAACCCGTAGATGAGGCACGAGAGGTCGGTCCCGAGTGGGTCGCTGCCGTTGAGTTATAGTAAGCGCATCACGGTCGCTAAGCACTCAGTGTGAATCGCTCATTCTCAAATCGTCCCAGTCTCCCGCAACCCCCAAGGACGAACGGCTTCATTCTTGCCCATGTCGATCATTCAGCGCCGATACCGAGTCGTGAGAACACTAGCCGATACTCTCTACGGCGCCGTGTACGTTTGCCACGACGACGCACAGCCGGACGATACCCTCGTGGTGCTCAAGCATATATCACTGTCCCGAGCCATCAACACCATCAACACCATCAACACACCACACCCCTGCTCGCAGCAAGCTCCCGACGACCCAAGGCATGAGAAATCCGTCACCAATGCGCTGCACCGGGCCGGTGGTCACCGCCATGTTGTGCGCTACAGGGACGATTTCACAACCGGCTCTGAACTCTACTTTGTCCAAGATTACTGCGCAGGGGGAGACCTGTACTCTCTCGTCAGTCTAGGCGAAGGCAAGGGCACGCGCCGGCTATCGTGCTCAAACGCTACGGCTGTACTGGCGCAGGTGGCCTCGGGAGTGGCGTTCCTGCACGCACACGACGTCGCACACCGAGACTTATCGCTTGAAAATGTGTTTTTGAAAGACGGAGTATGCCAAATTGGTGACTTCGGTCTAGCCACACGGTTGCCGTGGCCGAGTGGGCAAAGCGTACTATATGGCCCCAGAAGTCGCTGCCTGTGAGAAGCATGACGCAAAGATAGCGGACATTTGGTCACTGGGTGTGATGCTGTTCATTCTTTTGACTGGGTCACACCTGGTATCCAACGCGATGACGGGACTCAAAACTTTCCAGGCGATGATTTCTTGTGGTGGCGTGACCTTTGTTCTCGAATCGTGGGGCGTTGACACTTCAGAGTGGGGCTCCGTGACTGACTTGCTGGCGGGTATGCTAACCGTGGACCCAGCCAAACGATGGTCGATCGAGCAGGTGCTTGACCATGATGCTTTGCCAGCTACAAGCGATGACCCAATGGATATGAACTTGCTGTGAAAACAACATGTAACTCTGGCGCTCGAAGCAACCCCGCCCAGCGCTCCTTCGAGTTGCGTAATAGCCGTATCTATAGGCGAACAATGTCCATGTATTTAACAGTTCTGTGCTTTTAAAAGCAAAGAGCAAGATAATATTATACAGTACATGTGTTCTTGATTCAGTCCATGTATCTCGTGTACCAATTGTGTACCATCGCAGCTCGACCATGGACGCTGCCGAGGCGCTGGACGCGTCGAACCGCGGCTTCCGGCTGCTGGAGAAGATGGGCTGGCGGCGCGGCTCGGGGCTGGGCCGGCACGGCCAGGGCATCGTGGAGCCCGTGCGGATGAAGGAGAACCTCGTGTGTCTCGGGCTCGGCAAGGCGGTGGGTCTCTCCGCGCCGTGAAGCTGCTGCACCTCTGCCCCGTTCACTGTCGCGGCCCGGGGGGCGCTGTTGTGCTGCTGCGTCGCTGTAGGAGGAGTACGACGAGGTGTCGCAGCTGGCCACGAGCGAGCGGCGCAAGATGGACGCGGAGATGCCGGAGACGGCGCAGCAGGCGGCTGCGCGAGAGGCCCGAGGCGCCCAGCAGGAGCAGCTCCAGGCCGACGTCCAGAGTATGCGCGCCGCCTTCTACTGCGCCGACTGCCGCAAGCAGTACAAGACCGTGAGCGAGATGGAGAACCACCTGAGCTCGTACGACCACCACCACACCAAGAGGCTGCGGCAGCTGCAGCAGCAGAAGCGCCGCACCAGCTCGGAGGAGCAGCACAGCGCCAAGCGCAGGAAGGAGCAGCAGCAGGAGGAGCTCATGCTGCAGAGGAGGATCGCCGCTCAGGCGAAGGCGGCGGAGGCTAAGGTGGCTACTGAAAGGAAAAAGGAGGCTGAGGCCACGCAGTCGAACTGCACGGCCAAAGTCGGATTCAGCTTTGGCGGAGGCGTGAAAATGGGCGCGAAGAAGTCGGTGAAGAAGCCACTCACGGGCCGAACGCTTCCATCGGCCTTCACAAACCCGTTTTCGCAGTAAGACGGACTAAGTTGACATGGAACACTTGTTGCTATGGGGTATTATAATGCAGCGTTGTTTGTCATGCGGGTTGTTACGTTCTATGGTATGTTTGCTATAAATGTATTAATATATATACATGCAAATCTCTGTCCCACAAAACTATGGACAATTCATGTAATGTATCCTAGTTTAATACTTGTGTACTAAGAAGTAAAAGACCGGCATACGCGCTTTGAATCGCTTGTGATAGATAGCACGGTTGTTGCTGTGTTCTTTTAGTAGTAGAGTGCCTTGGTGAGGAAAAACTAAAGCAGATTGGGTTAGTTGAGAAAATATCGAAAACCAGGCTGAAGTCGAATCCGTCATATATCTTGCATTTTTTTGGCGCAGCAAGTTGACCAGAGCAATGATAGATGAATTGCATGCATTGCATAGCAAATATGCACCGTAATTGTATAGATACGGGTAGTTTTTCCTGCCAGCGGGTCAGGCTGGGACCCCAGGTTCCGGCCAAACGCTTCAATTCGACGCAACGACGATGATCGAACGTTCATTTATTACCGGCAATTGAAGCTGAGGGTGCTTAGAGCAGATGATAATTACAGCAAATTTATCCCTTGGGAAGCAGTTATCATTCTTCCAGGCTAGACATCGACGATGTGGCTCCGATAGTAGTGGGGACGATACAGCACTAAAACGCACCTACAAGTTTTCTTTCGTATGTCTTGAGCGAGAGAGTTTGTCCGAATATCGATCCAAATACCA
This sequence comes from Phytophthora fragariaefolia, assembly GCA_030267785.1. NCBI lineage: Eukaryota > Oomycota > Peronosporomycetes > Peronosporales > Peronosporaceae > Phytophthora > Phytophthora fragariaefolia. The sequence continues at coordinate 39,575 of BSXT01000832.1, read as the reverse complement.
TCCAGTATCGTGGAGAGATGTATTTACTAAAGAACAGAGAAATCGTTGAACACAACTCAATCAGTAAGCATGGTCACAATTTGGGCTTTGTGCATATACCGTAGTAAATAGTAAGGCAGTATTGTACACATGATCTTGACGAAGAAAGCTCAAACATTTTATTAAACCCAACTTGAGAGCAAAGGGACTTTGCAATAAAGGAGTCGAGAAAGTTACCTACAGATTATTCCTCTATTTTCATACATCTCGGATCGGGACTCGGCTGTTGCGCTGAGCGGGAACTTGGCAGCATATATTCACCATGCAAATGCTCGTGACTTCGATACGATGAAGCAACATGATATTGATCTGTCTCTCCAGGACCGTCGTGACTTTCTTCATTGGTAACAGCGATTCCCGCTGGCAAACTATGACGTGTTTTGAGTTTCTGTGGTATTTTGCTCGCAGAGCTTCGTCGCAGCAAGTCCACGCTAGTGTTACTTCGTTTCCACAGCATGTCCGCAAGAGTTGGGTGCCGACCCGATTTTGAATGCCTTCCTTGCTGCGATTGCGAGTAAGGGTCCACTATCTCTAGGGGTTCCTCACTATCAATATCTGTGTGTAGCCCTGGAAGATCAGAGCGTGGCGTGACTTTCATACTTGGGTTTCCAGTTTTGTGTACATACAGGCTTTGGAGTTGACATGATCGTCCGCTATAAATGATTCCCCGGCGAGTATCGTTGATGGTACCTCTCGTGGCCGCAACTTCGCCTCTACAAGGAATGCCCCTCCCGGTAGAGGGCAGTATCGACAGCAAACTAGTCCCACAAGGTGGTTGGCTTTCATGCTGTACTGGTGCATCAGTGAGCACATCTTTTTCTATGAGCTTCTCCGATGGGCGTTTTGAGACATAGGCAGTCATGTTTATATAGTTTTCAAAGAGTGACTTATCCACAATATCCGAGTGAGAACGACGCTTTTTGAGTTCCTCTAACAGGGTTTGCCCCATTCTGTCTGCATTGTTACAGTTGCCTCCGCAACTGATTTCTCGATCTTTCAGCTTGGCCACGTCTTGCTGCAATCGTGATATATTTTCTGCCATGGTATGCATAAGCTGCATCATTTTTTCCAAAGCTTTCTCAGTATTTCCAGTATTGTGAGTTTGTATCCCCGGTACACCAGACTCCACCTCAGTTAGCTCACCCATTGATGAACTTCTGCCACTATCAGAAGCGGAATTTCGACGAGAATACGAGTGGAATGGGGCCACACCACAGCTTGATCTCTGTAAAGATTCTTTCATACCACCGTTTCTGTGTTGATAGGTATCTGAGAGGCCACTATGCGAGCGTTGCAGAGGCTCTGTGAGACCGCTATTCGTACGTTGCAACGGTTCTATGGTGTCGCTATTCGTTCGATGGAGCGTATCCGTTAAATCACTGTTGGTCCGTTGCAGAGCTTCTCGGATTTTGGCGCTTACCGAGTGTGCATGGCGTAATGCTGCGTCATCTACGAACTCTTGGTCAAAAGTTTGAAAGCCATATTTAATGCTACTATCGGGAACATTTATGTCGATCGCTTCGACAAGAATACGGGCTGCTTCGGAAGCAGTCATTGTTGCGATTACACTGGCGCGCGATATGTCTTTTTTCCCGGTGATACGGCGCTTAGTGGACACTGCTTCGATGATATTTTCCCAGGGAAATGGAATCTCCTTCTTTTCAATGCAGTTTTGGAGCATCTTTGTGAGCACACGCCTTCGATCTTCAGGGTATCGTGCAATGATTTTCTGGAACGTCTTCCGATCTAAAACACACATTTCCACAAAAGTTACAGCACGAACATTCGCTTGCCGCTTGTAATTCATTAGCAAACTCATTTCGCCGAATGCGGTACCTGGGTTCAGGTATACGCAGAACTTCTTTGGTCGCTCCAAATATTCAACGCTACTCGGATTACTGTCCCTTCGAGGGTTACTACCTCGGCGTTCTCTTTTGACTTCAATTGTCGAGTTTTCACCTTCTGCAGTATGAAGATCAAACCCTGAGCCCGACACCCGATAAATTGCTGCGAGTGACCCAAATGGTTCGCTCCGAAAGTCATCGTCTGAGCCTTCGTCCGAGCTTGTCTCATCCTATTCATCATCACTGCCTTCATCAGCATCTGGCTGGTCTGGCGAGTCTAGATCCCCCAGCATCAACACCGGTTTCCCCCCATCATCGCTGAAATCACCCATGGTAGGATCTCTCGGCGGTTTGCCATCCGCATATTTAATCGGCCTCGAGAGCTTGCAGTATCCCAAGTTGACTCATTGCCAATCTCGCGACGACGAACTACATGATCATTCGGCATATACACACGAACGGCCAAATTCAGCACGATTTGTGTTAAGAAGTCCGGCGAACAGTCCTCCCAAAATGGAATCTTCACGATCAGGTTCATAAATTTGAACAGCCCGATCTCGACACGTAACGTGTGGGTCAGCTCTTGCTGGAACTTGTTGATATTACCATCGAGAGCTTCATACTCAAGCCATACATGTGTATAATACTCGTTTACCCTTTCGCGAAGCTTGAGTGGTAGATCTAATTTGTCCATAGTTGCGTAGACGGCCTCCATCTTACGGTGGTAATTGGTGGTATTAGCGTTGAAGTTGGATACGAGCATGGCAACGTTACCGAATACGATGGCTAAAATAACGGACCCGACAATGATGGCAACGGAGGAGTACAAGTTTTCTCCCCAAGTGCCTGAGATGCTGCCTTGACCTTGGATGAGACTGACGGCGTAGTAGTAATCGGCGATGTATTGGTTAGAGATACTTTGGTATTGCCTGATTTGACCGGCGTGATCTCTAGAGACGATATGCCAAAGACACGCCATGTAGTGCGCGATGAGTAACACAAGCCACATAAGCCGAGCGATTCCGAGGAGATGCGAATAACGCGAGTAGCGTACCCACTCTGCTAGGTGGTTTGCAACTCTCATAACTCGACCGAAGATAACTCCTTTTTCAAAGAACGTGACTCGTAGCAGGCGAAGCACCATAAGCATGAGTTGAATACTTCGCACTGTATGGTGAGTTTTGTGAATCGTGCCGGTGATACTACAGAACGTGAGTTGAAGAGGGAATGCAGATAGCAAATCAAAGAAAAAACTCTTTCGAATGTAATTGCTTGCAATTTTCCGACGGGACGTGACGAGAACTCCCTGTTCAATGTAAGCTGTGTTGAAGGTAAGGAGAAGATCTGCTGGGTAAAAGGCCTCAATGGCAGCAACAGCTAGTCTGGAACTGTGAGAACCTTGCGGAAAATAACTTGGTAAAAATGGGAGATATATCAGCTGGAAGTGGTAAGCAACGAACATGGCAATGATATGAATCGTAGAAGTCCAGCTTTTCGGCGGGATTGGCGAAAATAGACGTGAGAAGGAATGGCTTGTCGCTTTTGCTCCAGAAAGTAAACGCAATGTGCGTTGTAGTGAAAAACGTTGGTTTTGCAGGCGCTTGCTACCCGTGGCTTTGTCGATGACAACATGTTTGCCGCGCCCAAACTTGACTGGCATATTCTTGTCACTTGGAACCTTGCGTAGTTGGAACCTATGCATCATTTCATCGTGGGTAGCCGCCCGGTCCTGCATTTTATAAACATTCCTCCCGGATCCAGTGAGAGAGAGCACGGACATCGATAGCGATCGCGATCGTTGAACTTTTGAAGGGCGCTTCTTGATTTGATTAGTCTGTTTCTGTTCTTTCATCGTAAACGTGCAAGACCTGTGAGCTTGACTTGAATTAGTTGTGAGAAGCAGCACGAGGATTGTTCCGATGTCCACAAGTCGCAGCAGAGTGCTAAGGCCTTCAAAATATAAATGTTGAACGCAAGTAGCAGTTGCTGCGCACGATGATTGAGTCGCTGACCATTGCCGAGTTGCTATTAATGGCTGCGTCTTGCTTACGTTGTAGACCAGAATATCTCAGTTGTTGCGTGTGACCACGAACACCAGATTTTCGCAAGCCTGAAACGAACTGAAGTTAGGTTCGTTTCATTTCAGGCTTGCAAAATTGATAATTTTGTCCTCACAACGGTGTCTCTGGATGGTTGCTATTCTCTGGATTTATATCCAGAGTCCTAGGAGCGATCGCAGCAAGGCCAGACTCCTTAGGGTCTGCATAACATGTCAACACGAATCAAACCAAAGGCCTGTGATCAGGGTTCGATAGTAGTGAGGGTTTCGCACCTTTAGTACTAAGACTAACTACGGCCACTCAAGTTTTGCAATTTAGTATATCTCTAGTAATTCACCTGTGCATGCTTAGTACTAAGACTAACTATCGCTACTATTAGTACTAAAATATACCTACCACATTCCTCTTTTACTCGCCTCTATGCGATCAATTTCAGCTCGATTGTGACGCTGTACGAACTCATGGTGTGTACGCTTGTTATTTGTATGCGTATGCAGCGAACTCACTTCGAAAACCCTATGGAGAAAACACGCTCTTGGAATATTGTGCAGCAACTTCAACCGAACCAAACTGTTTTCAACTGATGGAAAAGCGTGCACTCTAGACCTTGCAACATTCAGGTGGCTGATGCGCAGCCATGGTCGGGATAGTGAACGATTGCGACGGGGTTTTGCCCACGCTAGGTTGATTACTGTGCGTCAGATATTTGGATCAGCTCCTAAGATTTTTCGGTACCGGGGAATTGCTTTTTGACACAAGCAAGCACTGCTACAAATCTAACGTAAGTAGTTAGTGTGCATGACGATTACGTCTTTTGTGCCGTTTAGACAGATCGGCTCCATTGTGTAGCTAGTAGCTACAGTGATGGCGAGCATGTTGGCTACAAATACAACAAGATCTGCTGCTTCGAATCTTCGTACAGCAATCGACTTTAGTGCACTTCATTAAAGGGATCGGTGTTATAAAAATCAAAAAATGTGTCAAAGGGGGCTATGTCAGCTAACTGGATACTGGTGGCTACAGGACAACCAACCATTGAGCCGTCCTTCGAAGATCCAAGATCGTCCTGGAAATTCGTAGTACGTTGGTACTAACTATTCTGAAAACTTCACGAATAAATTGATTAGTTGACCTAATGCCAGCCCTTTCGCATAATAGTTTTAGTACTAATAGTTTATGACTACTATTAGTACTAACGCTAATAACGTGTAGATTACTATCGAACCCTGCCTGTGATACAGTAATGTTCGTCAATAAGGAACGCGTGGCAACTAATATCCTTACATACATTATATACAGCTGGCAGTCAAGAACACAGCTAACATTGACTTAAGTTAACAATCGACAGTACTTCAAATAACCTGACACAAATATTTTACACAGGTTTTCTTTTTGAAAATTCTAATTTAGACCCAGAAATGATGCAGAATTTCCATTTATTTGGGATTCTCGTATTTTAATAATAGGGGTCTTTATTTTGTGCATGTTGGCCCACCCAGTAAAAATTAAGACAAAAGAGCCTTTCATTAATTAACACCTAGCCCGCAGATGTATTGTCACTTTTCACAGTTATATTACAGCTGCACAAGGTGTCCATTGTGTGCCTTCAGTTGAAGCCCTCGCCAAGACGCCAACCTGAGAAGCAATGCAATTAGCAATTTAATATATTGCCGGAAATGCTCATCTTTCATTTTTACTTTGTTTGGATTATTGCTACTGAATTGCAATTATTATTGTTACCGGTCCTAATTCTATACTGTGTAGTATGACACTGTGTTGGTGGACTCGAGTGTCTGCTGCAGAAAGTGCCGACAGCCTAATATGGTATAAAGAACGGTTAGGACATAGGCAAGATACCGTAGCATTGGTTGGTATGACGGAGCTCCGCACTATGAGCACATAACTCACACGTCCAGTCACTGGTTGGAAATATCGATCGCACCGCATCAGCTAAATTTTGTGTGAGTTTTCGAAGCTAAATTTGTATCGATCGCACCGCATCAGCTTATATTGTGTGAGTTTTCGAAGCTAAATTTGGAATTGCCGGTGGAGATGCCTTCAGAGTGCCGACAAGAAGGCCTATATTTCTTGTCATGGGACTACTGTAGAACTATTGATATCATTCGTGGTATTGTTCTCACCATCAAGTGGGCGCTAAACTTAGCTGTCAGCACTCGCGTTCTTGTCGCCTCAGATCCAAAGCTTCCCCTTTTTCTCGTTTCTGACCTGGCAGCCTCTCATTCACCCCAACTTGTACCACAATTCAAGTATCGCCTTCAACAAAAACCAAAACACTGCGACAGCTTTTTACCAGTCTCGAGCTATGGTGAAAACGGCCCCGGGTGGCTCGTGTGGGCCCCAGTCCGCCGTGTTAGGCCTCCCACCTATCGTGTTCTATCTCGTATGGCAGCTGATGGTTGGTTTCCATGCGGCGTGCGTGCTGTACCTCCTTGTAATGGGTAGCACTTACTTCCTGTTAACGGCTACCAAAAACGAGTTGTACGGGCCGTTGTGGTCTGACAGCGGGAACAAGTACTTCAAGGCTTTCGGTGCTGTCTACTTCGCTGTCGGTATACTGCACATCTTTCAAGTGCTTCGCATATTCTTCATTTCGATCCGCCACAAGCGTCTTGTTCTTCATTGTGAGGGGTTAAACGCGTGTTGCACAGACGAATGCAAGTCTAGCAAATGGGCCTGGTGTTTTGACTTGGCATTTGCGGTTCGTGAAATGGTAGCGATCGCGTGCTTGTCGTTTCAAGCATACCAGGCAAGCAGATGGGTTCCGCGCGTGGAGTTCAACAACCTGAATGCAGCCATCCTGATCATCGCATGTTGGTTGACTCCCCTCACGCAATTTTTTCTTCGAAAGTCGATTGCACTGAGCCGTGCGTTATCACTCCTGACCAGCTTTCTGCTCTGCACATTTCTGGCAACTGTGATGCAGTCTCTCTTACTCATGTACTATGCTAAAACCTTCACTATGGATACTACTCTCTTTGCAATCAGAATGATCTACGAGCCAGCGTTTTTGGCAGTTCTTGCACCGGAAAACAGAATGATGTTTGCCACAACGGTAGGGGATTTTATCTCGAGGCTTCTACCTCATGTCTGCAGCTTCGTGTCTCTCGTGATGTTAGAGGGTGTCATTTCCCGCCGAGGTGAGAAGATCAACCCTAGTTCTGGTGGAACTTCCAAGGTTGATCCCAATCAAATTGTGACTGTGGAGACGCTTGATGCCCCTGATAGCGCTTCAAACACTGCGCATCTGGAAGCAGGAACATCCACGAAAGCTTTGGTCGAGTCCCGGGCGGCTGAGCAAACGCAGGCTGGGAAACTGACAACAAATCCGGGTTGTGCCTGGCCATTTGTTGTGGTCAAAATCTGCGTTATGATCTGGGGAGTACTGGTGTTGGCTTTCCACCTCAAGGCCCAGTCGCAGCACAAGAGCCAGCTGGCAGGTTGCTTCAGTGCGACTCGTCCTTGGTTCAATTCCAAAGTCTCATGCCTCGCTTTCGTGTACAACTGCGAGGAGCAAAGAGCCGTGTCCCCCACGAACGCCGCATTCGCCGCTTTCGATCTAGATCCGGATGCACTCGGCAGCTTGAACTTCGTCAACTGTCCCGCACTCATTGTGCCAAGTGTTATCCAGACTTTTCCTCAGCTTCACATCGTTCAGATTTACAACTCTGCGCTCGTCGCGTGGGGTAGCGATGCAGCACTTGTTCAGGAACACCACCCTCGCCTGAAGAGTATCATACTCATCAAAGTCCAGCTAGCGGCGTTTCCCGAAGGGCTCATGGGCGTTCTTCCGTACACATTGTCAAACCTGCAGTTCTTCGGAACAACGTTGCCGTATTTACCAAGTGATTTGGGAACCAAATGGGGTGGTCCCAGTCGCACTCCCATCAAGCGTGTTGGGTTCGAGTACGGCATCCTCGCACCTAATACAGTTCCGGTCGAGACGTTCCAGCTACCCGTGCTCTCGTTGTCCCTCGCTGGTAATTTCTTACTCGCCGCAATCCCAACTTTAGCGGCCGTGCCAGCGAACACTTACCTGCCTCAGCTCACGCTGGATGGCGCTCCGTTGGCTGCACTTCCTACGACCATGGACCCAACCGTCAAGATCGGAGACTTGAGTATGGAAGGCACCAAAGTGTCCGTGTTACCCGACTGGACGCAGACTCAGGTGTTGGCCAAGATGCACTTGTACGGGTCAGCATTCTGCCTGGCATCAACGGCGGATCAGATTGCGAATGCAAACGGTATTTGCTCTGTGAGCCGCTGGGGCACCACCACACCTCAGAACCCATTTGAACTAATGGCCGATGTATACAGCTGAGCTCCATAAATCAACTGCACAGTGGTAAAATGACGGTTCGACCTCGCCGGGTGAATCGCAAAGCCGCTTCGATAATAAGTAAGTACATATATTAGATCAGACTTCGAGTTGCTCAGCTCCGTTACTACTGTATTGTACTGGGTCTGCCAAGATGTTCGCGTCGCATCTGGCCGAGAGGCTGGCTGAAATTCATGTTGTAGAGGGCCACCCACGGTGGGCGGCGACGTCAAGTGCTTCGTCGTCGCTCATTTCACTTGAGCACACCAAATACCGCGACGACGGTGACGCCGACGATTCCGGTCATCAGTGTAAGGCTTGAGCCGCTGTCGTCTGAACGGCCCGCTCGCTCGTATTCCAACCTGAGAGGAGGAAGGCACCGATGGAGATGGCGTCTCTGCAGTAGCCGACCGCTGCTATTTCCACTGGCAGCTTGACAGAGCTGCTGCTGTCAGGAGACTGAGGTTCAAGGGATTCCCAAATGACACGCCGCTAACTCATGGCAGACCCCACCGACGATCAATGTGCATATAATACATGTACTGTATAACTATCTTCTCACTGTAGTGGGCCACAATCTACTGACATAGTGTAGCCATATCCTCGGTGACTCACCCTTACATCTACAGTATTAGTACATGTACATGTACGTGCACCACTCCACCTTGCGACACGTAGGCATTCCAGCCAATCGCGCGCGGCCTCGGCAATGTTTACTAGCCGGCTCGTGCATCATCGAGACCAAGAATTGGTGCAAGTGTCCAGCGAGCACTGCACTGCATTCTTGTTCGACGATATCAGGGAAGCGTGCACTTGTCTTCCTGCCTGCTGTAGCCCGCTGCCCATGTCCACATACGTCGTACAGGGTCTGGCCTACTTCGCCACGCACCCGCGGCTGTGGCTCACGACGCTGTGCCCGCTGCTGCTAACGCTGCTGGTGGCCATCGCGTCCGTCGTGGCACTTTTCTCGGCCGCACTCGTGCCGCAGGCCGACGGGCTCGAGGACGCGGGCGTGCCCGAGTGGCTGGCGTGGCTGCTGGCCGTCATGCTCGTGCTCGTGGAGATCTTCCTCGTCACGCTCATCTACAACCTCGTGATCATGGGCTGCTACCAGGACAAGGTCTTCGAGCAGGTCATGCTGGCGCGCGGCTTCAAGGACCTCGTGGAGGACGAGGAGCGCCACGCCGGCTGCGCGCGCGCCTGCCGCTCCTGCTGCCGCGTCAGCCTCTGGCTGCGCCTCGTGCTGCTGGTGCTCACACTCCCACTCAACCTGCTGCCCATCGTGGGCTCCGTCATCTACGCGTGGCTCAACGGCACCATCCTGGCCTGGGAGTACCACCTGCTCTACTTCGAGTTCAAAAACTATTCCTACAGCCAGCAGAAGGCCTTCATCCACGAGCACAAGGCGGAGTACTCCTCCTTCGGGATGCAGGCGCTGCTCATGGAGATGATCCCAGGCGTCGGCTCGATCTTCGTCTTCACCAACACGGTGGGCGCCGCGCTCTTCGCCGCGCACCTGGAGGAGCAGGAGCGCGAGCGCGGGGTGCTTCACGGAGGACTGCAGGAGGGGGGCGTGCAGCCCAGCTGGGACCAGAACGCTCAGAACACCAACGCGTACGGCAACGACTACGCACCGTCAGGGGGCATGGTCTAGCTGATGGCGGCGCGTGTAGAAAGTATCTATTGTTGATAATGAAGAGCAAACGCCATTGACTGTGGACGCCTTTGCTTCGTGATGGAGACAGCCACAATGAGCGGCACCGCAGCCATCTCTGGCCCTACGTCGCTGCGCTGTTCGCCCGATCGCAAGTATCCGCTCATACATCGTCACTTCTCAGTTTGCCAAGTCTTGCAGGATGTCGAGGTACGTGGCTCAGGGACTCACCTACTTCGTGGCGCACCCAGCGTTGTGGCGCATGACCGTCTGCCCCGTCATCTTGACCATCGTGGTGGGTATGACGACGGTCATCGTGCTGCTAGCTGCCGCCATGTCCCCGCAGGAGCGGGGGCTGTATGACGCCGGAGTGCCTAGTGGACTTGCGTGGGTGCTGGCCATCATGTTGTGTCTCGTCGAGAGCTTCGTGATCGTCATGATCTACAGCCTGGTCTGCCTCGCCTGCTACCAAGACAAGGTGTTCGAGTACGTCATGCGGCAGCAGGGACACGAAGAGCTCGTGGACAACAAGCGCCGGCACGCGTCGTGCATCCGCATCTGCACCAGTTGCTGCCGCGTGAGCGTGCTGCTGCGTCTCGGGCTGCTGGTGGTCTCCGTCCCGCTCAACGTGGTGCCTGTTGTGGGCAACGCCATGTACGCATGGCTCAACGGCCAGATCGTGGCGTGGGAGTATCACTTCTTCTACTTCGAGCTCAAGAACTACTCGTTCGAGCAGCAGCAAGCGCTCATCAACGAGCGAAGTCTGCAGTACACGCTGTTCGGCATGCAGGCGTTGCTGCTCGAGATGGTGCCGGGGATCGGCGCCGTCTTCATGTTCACCAACACCGTCGGCGCGGCGCTCTTCGCCTCCAGCATCGAGAGGGAGGAGGCTGCCAAGCACCAGCAAGAGGGGAGCGAATCGTACCGCTCACTCGCGTAATTGACAGCATGCATGCACTAAACTTAATAAGCGCCGCCTAACGCATTCTAGAAATCATCACCTTCATCTTCATGGGTGCTGCTGTCCAGCGACGTTCCGGGCCGCAAATCTCCCTCGTCCGGTCATTAGGCATCCGACCCGCAGCCTCCCATGTCAACCTACCCGTTGCGCGGCATCCTCTACTTCCTGGGGGACAGGCACCTCTGGCGCTTGACCCTTTGCCCCGTGCTGCTGACGCTGGCCGTGGCCTTCGGTGTGGCCGTCACGCTCTTCACCTTCACGCTGCATCGGCAGGAGCGCGCGCTGTACGACGCTGGCCTCTCGTCCTTCTTCGCGTGGCTGATAGCGGTAGTCTTCGTCGTTATCGAGGTGTTCATCGTCACGGTCGTCTACGGTCTCATCTGCCTCGAGTGGTTCAAGGACAAGATCTTCGCGCACGTCTTGATCGAGTGCGGCTACCGGGAGCTGGTGGAGAATGAGGAGCGCCACTCGCCCTTCCTGCGCGTGCTCACGTCGTGCTGCCGGGTGAGCGTGCTGCTGCGTCTCGGACTGCTGGTCATCACGCTGCCGCTCAACATGATCCCGGTGCTGGGCAACATCACGTACGCGTGGCTCAACGGCACGCTCATGGCGTGGGAGGCGCACCTATACTACTTCGAGATGAAGGCCTTCGACTTCGACCAGCAGAAGGAGATCATCTCGCAGCGCAAGCTGCAGTACTCGACCTTCGGTACGGCCTGCATGCTGCTGGAGATGATCCCTATCGCCGGCGCCATCTTCATGTTCACGAACGCTGCGGGTGCCGCGCTGTTCGCTGCCAGCATCGAAAAGGAGCTGGAGAAACAGGAGCGGCGCAAGAACAGCAAGTGGAACTGGAGCGGGAAGGACAAGAACAAGGAGAGCAAGAAGAAGCACGAGCAGGTGGTTGACATGGACAAGGTGCCGCTCGTTAACAAGCTCGGCGCGTATGTGCCGCCGTACGGAAGCACTTCCAAGTAAATGCCCTTGTTCGAATAATTACGCGCGACGTCTTTCCCAGAAGTTCGACTGAGCAAAATACACATTCCTTTGGTGTTTCTTGTTGCTCGACCACGCTGCAATTCACATCTCTGTCGCATGATTTTTTTTTCATTTTTGCGGTGGCCATGGTGATGAGAACTTGGCGATGCTTGCGGTAATTAAGGCATGATTGGCAGCGTCCCATCAACATGGTCGATTAGAGCTACAACGGCGGCATTACCACTCGCTTCAAGCCATTCATCTATCCACCCCGCGCGTCACTAAGTACTAGCAGTACCCACGTACACGATGGCAGCGTACGCTCTCCGAGGCATCGCCTACTTTCTCCGTCACCCAGCTCTGTGGAAGGAAGTAGCGTTTCCATTGCTTCTGACGATAATATTTGGCGTGGCTGCTGCGTACTTCCTGTTTACGCGCACGTTGTCTCGTCAAAGAGACTGGCTGGATGAGAAGGACATCCCGGAGCAGTTTGCCGGGACGCTCGCGCTGTGCATCGTCGCGACGGAGATCTTCGTGTCCACCGTCTTCTACGGCGTGGTATGCATCGACTACTTCCAGGACAAGATCTTCGCGTTCGTGCTGCGCGAGCGCGGCCTCGGCGCAATGCTGGAGGGCCGCGAGCACCGCTCGACAGCCGTGAAGATCTGCACCTCGTACTTGGTGTCGCGCGGCGTGCTCGGACTCATCTCGCTGCCGCTGCACCTGGTGCCGGTCCTGGGCAGCCTCGTGTACGCCTGGCTGCACGGCGGAGTGCTGGCCTGGGAGAGCCACCTCTTCTACTTCGAGCTCAAGGGCTTCGGCCTGCGACAGCAGCACCGCTGGATGAGCCGCCACCAGGCGGAATACAGCCACTTTGGTATGCAGGCGTTGATGTTGCACATGGTGCCGTGCGTCGGGCCGCTCTTTACCTTCACCAACACGTGTGGCGCTGCGCTGCCGGCCGAGGAACTGGAGTGCCGCGATGGCGTCAACAAGCGGAGTGACGAGGAGGACACGCTGGTGGGCAGCGACATCAGCCTAGCGAGTCTAGGTTAACGTTACATGTACTAGTACTGTATTATACATGTTGTACATGTATTACCGGTACTGTCACTACTAGTGACGCACACGTATCCATACAGGAAGTGCGCCCGAACGTTCAACGCACTGGCGGACCTGTGACGTGTGGGGACGCGTCTGATTCGATTGCTCCAACATGGCATGCAAATCATTTGAGGCGCGTCATCAAAAAGTATCCAACCAGTATCCTGCGGATCACTTTGATCGCACCCACAGACTGGTCTCGACGATCGCCACTCGTTCGTTATACAGTGTAGCGCAGTGGTGTCCATTCCCCAATTCGACCGCCGCAGGGCACAACCTCTTCGAGACAAAAGGTGCCATGCCGTTCTACGCGCTCAAGGGCGTGACGTACTTCCTGGGCCACCCACACGTGTGGAAGCAGGCGGCGTTCCCGCTGCTGCTGACACTGGCCTTCAGCATCTTCTCGGTCTTTGCGTTCTTCGTCTGGACGCTGCGTCCGCAGGAGAGCTGGATGGCCGAGAAGGGTCTGCCCTCCGTGCTGTCGTGGGTCTTCGCTGTTATCTTCGTGGTCGTCGAGATCTCCCTGGCTACGCTGCTGTGGGCCTTCCTCGTGCTCGAGTATTTCAAGGACAAAATCTTCGCCTACGTGCTGCGTGAGAAGGGCTACGCCGAGCTAGTGGACCGCGACTCGCAGGAGTCCGCTGTCGTGCGGGTGTGCACGTCCTTCTTCCGCCTGGACGCCATCTTCCACATTATCCTGCTCATCGTGTCACTGCCGCTGCACCTGATCCCAGTCCTCGGCAGCATCATCTACGCGTGGCTGCACAGCACCTTCGTGGCGTGGGAGTCGCACCTGTACTACTTCGACCTCAAGGGGCTGGGCTTCAAACAGCAGCAGCGCTGGATCCGCCAGCGCAAATTCCTGTACTCGAGCTTCGGCTTCCAGTGCCTGCTGCTGCAGATGATCCCGCTCGTGGGCCCGCTCTTCATCTTCTCCAACACATGCGGCGCCGCATTACTGGCCATCAAGTTGGAGCGCGATGGCGGCGGCAAGTGGGTCGATGAGGAGGACGACGAGGCCCTGCTGGTCAACAAGAAGACTCCCTACGGCACGGTCTAAGCGAATGGCTTCTTCCAATCGGAAAGCAAGGACTAGCGGTAGGAAGCGAGCAATAATTTTCAAACGATTCATGTTCCCCTAGTATCTTAAACCACTGCTCCATGCCAGATTCGAATCGCGTCCTTGAGGGTACCGGTACATGTATTATATGTGCACACACCTCGTGGTAATCTAAATGAAGCATGCATGCCAAATTGCGATCGTCCATTGGCGTAAAAGTTATTGCCAATCCCCAGGTGGCATTCCCTGATATTCGCTAGCAATCGTCAACACCGCCACTGCACCCACCGACTGATTTGTGAAATAGTCCCAGGTTTTAGTCTGATGACGGAACGGTCAGCCAGGCCAATCATCAAATAAATCTCCAGCCGATACAGCACCGCAGCCACCATATAGCGCTACAACGCTTGCACGCAGCGCTGTCTCAAGAGCGATTCCCACCCTGCTCGGCTTGCGCGCACTTTCCGCTGGAGAATCAGATGTTGAATGAACGGATCTCGGTCTCGCAGTAGCCAGCAGAAAATCATCGTCCAGCGCTCTGGCGGCGGCGCCGCCGATGTGAGTAACATCATGTGACACCGAGAATCTCGCCTCACAATGCCGGCTGCGATTGGCCCGCGGCAATTTTCTCCAATCCGGCGCGAGCCATCATTGGCAGCTGGCCCCATCCCCCCCTCCCCTTGAAGCGGGACTGCCATAGTGAAGCCAAGAGAGAAAAGAGAGCTGCCCTTGCTTGTCACCCACGGCGAGGTATCCTTCCAGCAGTCCCCATTTTCGATTTTGCTCTGCCGGAACCAGTCCCAGCCCCAGCCAAGATGCCGATTACCTGCGGAGACATCCCTCGCCTGATCTGCTCGGTCATCATCCCGCCCATCGGCGTCTTCTTCCAGGTCGGCTGCACCAAGGACCTGGCCATCAACTGCCTGCTCACCGTGCTCGGGTGCGTCAATTCGCCACGTTCGCCATTCGCCCTGTCGCTTTAAGCACCGCCTGACCTTCTTGTGCCTTCCTTAACAGTTACATTCCCGGCGTCATCCACGCTGTCTACATCTTGATCAAGGAATAGGCCGGCGCCACATTGAAGAAAAAGATGTGGCGCTGCTCTCAGTGCTCGTCCACGGCCAGCGACAGGAGCTCCTCCAGTCGGTGCGGGAAAACCAGAAAAAAGAATTTATGAAGAACTACCGCGGTCGGCGTGGATAGAGGAGCAGGAGCTTCGTGCAGTCGGGCGGCGGGCCTCTCGTACAGTGGCGTGCTGCAACTTGTCCTCGTGCCTAGGCGCTGTGAAGCGTCTCCGTACATTGAAGAGGAGTGCTGGTCTCTCTAGACTCGTGCTCTCGTACAATGGCGGGGGTGTTGCTAAACACAGTGTCCAGCCGAGAGGCAAAGTGTTAGACGTACATTGAAGAGGAGGTCGGTCGAACGGCAACTCAGCGATCTGGTTTCTGTTGTCCGGGGAGTCTTTTGTCAGTTTGGACGTGGAACAAAATATAAGACTTATTCTCTTTATTTGGTCTATTTGGGTTTCGGTTCGAGTTCGTCACTTCACATCAATGGTAACGGTCGGATCCGAGTCAGCGACGAGATCTTTCGCCAGTTGCAGTTTTCCCTGTCGAGGTCAGAAGCTACAAGTACACGAGTACACAGGACGATGGGCCACGCCGTGGACAATGCTGACACTTGGTTCGAGGGCGACGAGCGACGCTCGTCGTCTGGTGCCTCAGACTTTGACTGGGACAAGACTGCGCGCTTGGTCTGCGCGGTGCTCCTGCCGCCGCTGGGAGTCTTTCTGCAAACAGGTTGCAACAAGGACCTAGCCATCAACGCGCTGCTGACGCTTTTCGGGTACGGAATACATGTTGATAGATACTGCTGCTGTCTAGACGTGTGATGAAGGTTGTGTGGGTTTGTGTTAGCTACGTCCCTGGGATCGTCCACGCCGTGTACGTCATCTGCGTGAGCTAGCTACTGAGTGGGGCATTTAGGAATGAAGCAATTCCTGTTGGAGAGAAAGCAAACGACAATGAAGTTTATCACTCATGGTTTTAAGTTGTAGGATCATCCATTATCGATGCGCTGACTCATCTAAAAGCCGCAGAGGCATCCAGCGAGCTTCTTCTTTACTTCAGTAATGATTGATTCAGCACGCGAGTCGAGCTCACTCCACATACTCAGCACGGACGCCGGGCCCACGATTGAGGCCACAGCATATATCTGATCTCCTTCAACGTTGTCCGGACTCAAATTTGAGGCGTAGAGTAGAAAAGAACCCCCGCCCGAGGTGTTCACCTCGCGCACCAGTCGCTTGGTCAGTTCGTTCATGTCCACATGATGGTGGTGACGGAGCATCGTCTCGTCCAGCGTCGAGGTGGGGCAAGTAAGGCGAAACGCAACCGTGGTCGACTGCTCAGACGACATTAATATCTCAAAGCGCTCGTCAGCGTGCAACTTTTCCAGGTTAGCAACACGGGCCGACTCGTGCTCGCCTTCCAAATCATCGGTTGACCTTGACAGACAAGTTTCAAGACTTGAGAAAGCTTGGACTTCATCGAAGTGTTCTCCAGTGCTGATGCTCGAGTTGCTGCTGTTAAACCCGATGACGACAAACTGCGTCTTGGGCGTCGACTGCCAGACGCCCGTGTTCTCCACTTCCAGTCGCCGCTTGCCACTGAGCTGCACCACAAAGCGATACTTCGGGAGCTCAGCAATGTGCATGACCCCCTTGGCACGCAGGGTGCCTTTGGGCAAATGATGCTGGATCCAGTCGTGCACTGCCGCCAGTGGTGTCGGTGCAGCGCGTTCATACGCCACAGACGCGAACGCCTGCGCCGACGCCGCCTCCCCCTTCGCCACTTGCGCTCCTCTCTCCACCCGCAGGCGACTGGACGCAGGCGTAACCGCGCCACTCAGCGCGCTCAGCCCCGTGTTCCACTGGGCTTGAACCTTTTCATGACTCACCCCGCCGTTGAAGACATCCTCCGGCGGAGCGACGTCCAGCACGTGGGGCAGGTACACTTGTCCGTGGTCGGTCTCGTACACGCGCGCACTGGGCGCATACTTGTGCACGACCTCCCTGGCCGCCCGCAGCCCCTGGTCGTCCACGAGGTCCACCTTGTTGAGCAGCACGACGTCGGCGCACTGCAGCTGGCGCACGGCCACGGCGCAGGGCGGCACGCCGTTGGCCGCGTCCTGCGCCACGGCGTCGCCGTCCACCACCGTGACCACGGAGTCGAGCCGCGCGCGCGTCATCCTGCCGAACTTCTCCTGCACGGCGGCCACCAGCTGCGTGGGGTCGGACGCGCCGCTGGTCTCCATGACCAGGTAGTCCACGCGGCCCAGCGCGTCGTCGTCGTCGTCGTTGAGCACCTGCCACACGGCGTCGCGGAAGGCCGCGAGGCTGGCGTTGGGGTCGCCGCGCAGCTGGAAGAGCTTGTTGCTGCCGCGCGCCAGCAGCAGCACGTCCACGTTGACGGCCGCCAGGTCGCTCACGGCGCACGCCACGCGCAGGTTGAGCTTGTGTTGCAGCACGTGCCGCAGCAGCGACGTCTTGCCCACGCCCAGGAAGCCCGTCACGATGGTCACGGGCAGGCGGCGCTGCTGCGCGTTGCGCGCGAGCAGCTGCCGCTCCGCGCCCAGGCACAAGTTGACGCGCGCGGCCGCGAGCTCCAGCTCCGAGGACATGCCGCTGCACTCGTGCCCTGCCGTCTGGGAGGTTCAGATTTAGAGCTTTAGACTCGGGTTGAAGGTGTTTGGAACGGTACAAATAGTTGCCCCCGTTGCCGCGCAGGGTGCCGCGCCGTGTCCCTGATGGGTATCGCGCCCATTATGCGGCGCCAGCACTTTTGGCCCGTTGGACATCGAAGACGTTGGGCTTACTGGAGTTGCAGTGTGCATTTGGCCTTCTTCGCGTCACGACTCGCCTTGCCGGACGACTGCTACGAGACGATGGCCATCACGTGGGGAGACTGTCCGCGCCTGATCTGCTCGATCCTGCTGCCACCGCTCGGCGTGTTCTTCCAAGTGGGCTGCAACAAGGACTTCGCCATCAACTGCCTGCTCACGCTGCTCGGGTACGTTGTCGTTATCACTGTGGAGTGAAGATGACGAGTGCATTTTAATGACGAGCTTGCAACTGCTGCAGGTATATTCCTGGGATAATCCACGCGGTGTATATCCTCGTCAAGGAGTGAAGGCAGCGATAAGACCGCTGGGCTGAGTGCCACTGGACAACAGTCAGTACCAGGTGAAAGTCGCCCAAATATTTTTGGCTTCGGTTGGCGGCCCGCCATCTCCTTCTGGATAGCTTTTATATCTGCACTAAACGCTAAAGCTGAGCATATGAATGAATACAAACAGCGTCGCAACCAGGGCGGGGCCGACTTTGCGACTAACTTGGCTTTTTATCAACGCACCATCATTCCTTCCTTCGAGACGCTTCCACTGTGTTCTCAGCCAGGCCCTCTTGAGCCCATAATCTGGCATGTCACTCTTGCATAAGTTTTTAATACGTTAACGTCTCAGTCACTATGGACGATCCCTTGGTCTCTGGCGGCTTCATGCTGCTCATCTGCTTGGGCGTGACGGTCGTGATGCAGTGCAGCTTCTTCGCGGTGGCCTACTCGTGCCAGTTCGACAAGGTGACGGACCTGGCAGGCGCGCTTAACTTCATCGTGCTGGCGGTGCTGTCGCTGGTGCTGCAGGGCGTGTACGACGCACGGGCCATCGTCGCCACCTGCCTGCAGGTGGTGTGGGCGCTGCGGCTCGGCTCCTTCCTGCTGCTGCGTGTGCTCAAGCGCGGCAAGGACGCGCGCTTTGACGAGATGCGCGCCGACTTCCTGGCCTTCTTCGGCTTCTGGGTGTTCCAGATCCTGTGGGTCTTCCTGGTGTCTCTGCCCGTGGTGCTGGCCAATTCCTGCGACGACCAGGCCGGCCACAGCTTTGGCGAGCCGCGGGACATTGTCGGGATCACATTGTGGGCGATCGGCATGGTGCTCGAGTACGCCGCGGACGCCTCCAAGTCCGCCTTCAACGAGGAGCCCAAGAACAAGGGCAAGCTGCTGCGCTCGGGCGTGTGGAAGTACTCGCGGCACCCCAACTACTTCGGCGAGATGCTGTGCTGGGTGGGGGTGACCGTGCTGGCCAGCGCCAGTTTCGGCGGCGGCGAGACGTGGTTCTACTACGTGAGCTGCGTGAGCCCCGTGTTCACCTTCCTCGTACTCATGTTCCTCTCGGGCGTGCCGCTGGCCGAGGACCGCTACGACGAGCGCTTCGGGCTGGACGCGGACTACGTCGAGTACAAGCTGTCGACCAGTCCCCTGGTGCCGCTGCCGCCGACGCTCTACCGTGCCCTACCGCAGCCCGTCAAGCGCTGGTGCTTGTTCGAGCTCGACATGTACTCGCGCAAGCTGCGTGAGCTGCGCGACACGGAGCGCACAGTGCCGCCCACCACCTACCAAGCCATCTCTTAGTACTAAGTACTACGTAGTAGGACAGAATAAGCGATAATACAGTACACGAATCGAATCTCGAATCCTGACGTGGCAGCGTGTGTAGCTGTCCACGACAAGTTCAGTTTTCTGAGACGTGTGTCCAAAGATCCAGTCGCTCGACGCCACGAGGCGCTTCGTTCGGAGCGTTAGCAACCTCGAAATTAGAGGTTCGAGACGAATCGCAAAATGTTGCCAGCCCACCAAACCGCGACGCAACGCGAACGCTAAAAGAAAATTGAGTTTCATTCCTTAGAGAAAAAAAAAGTGGTAAAGCAAACTGCATGGATGGCGAAAAGCCGGGCAAGCGATCCTCGGAGAGTCTCGTGGGCCGCGGTCGGTCGCTGGCTGGCGCTTTGGGCCTCCGTCCTAATATTACATCCACCAAGCACCGCGCCGCTCGCCTGGCCGCAGCCAGCGCCAGCCGCTCGGTCGTCAATTCGAGCGTGGGGGGAGCGCCGCCCGCCGCCAAGTCAGCACTTGACTGATGGCGGGAGCGGGCCCGCTCGTGGCGGCCTGGCCGCGCGGCTTAGAGCTTCTCCAGCTTGCCGAACTGGCCGCCGCCCGGGTTGCGGCGCGCCAGCTCGGCGCGGTCCGCCGCCTTGAAGTCGAAGCTGCAGTTGTGCTGGTCCGCGTACCGGTGGTTGCTGCAGAACACGAAGCCGCAGCGGCACTCGATGGCCGTGAGTCCGACCTTTTTCTTGCACTCCCAGCAGCGCTTCTTGTTCTTCTGCACGAGCTTCTCGGCGGGCTTGGGCTCGTCCTCGGTGGGCGTCTTTACGACGACATCGGCGGTCTCGGCGGGGGCGGCGGCCTCGATTTTGACCGCCTCCTCGGGCTTCTGCTCCGCTGCGCGCGGGGACTTGGCGGACGCGGCCTGGCGGTCTGACATGGTCTTCTTCCAGCACACCGAGCACATGCCGCCGCTGCCGGGGGCACCGAAGAAGCCGCAGCCATTCAGGCACAGCTCTGCGCTCTCTCGCTCCTGCTGCATGGTTCTGTAGTAGTAGCTTAGACTTGAGTACTGACTGCTGAGTAAGCGGCGCGCGCTTGCTGCTCCTTCCTGTGCTGTGCTTGGCCTGTAGGAGACGCCCCGCAGTCGCCTCGCTCGCTTGTTTCCCACCCAGAGAAACGATGAATGTTGGGGCTTTGCCTGGGGTTTCTCGCCTCCCCCCCTCTCTCCCTCGCGACCTTTCCACGCGCCCCGCTTTATTAGGGCCAGAGTATGGGAAACCCTAACCGCGTCTAGGACGAACAGGGGTTCAGTTTCATTAGTGAAACCAAGTCAACCCTCGCGTCCTGAGAAAAACACGCGCTCATTGGATGAAATTAGTCCTAGATGAATCTAGAAACAGATACAAATCGTGGCAAAACTAGCGACAGCGTGCAGTTCCGGCCGCGAATGACACCAAGCAGTCCAACGTAGAACCATCGACTTGCTAACTAACTTAATGTAACGTATACGGTGTGCGGCAGTTTGCATCAACCGCAAGTCCCAGCTACGGTGGGAGATGGATAAAAAAAAATTCGGCGGGGCGTT
The DNA here is from genome assembly GCA_030267785.1 of Phytophthora fragariaefolia. NCBI lineage: Eukaryota > Oomycota > Peronosporomycetes > Peronosporales > Peronosporaceae > Phytophthora > Phytophthora fragariaefolia. The sequence continues at coordinate 18,513 of BSXT01000832.1, read as the reverse complement.
GAACGTGTGGACGACCTACAGCCGCTAAAGCAGCAATCAGATACTCTTGAGATATGCATTGGAGAAAGCTGTTACATGTACTAGTAACACCTGAGAGGATCCAAGTGGCAGTGTCGGCTGTTAGTACTCTAGCTGTTGTTTCTTCTTCATATCCTCGAGCTACAGCCGCACCTATACTTTTCATTTACAGATTGCGCAATCTGCAAAACTCACCAACATTTTCTCGTGGTGGGCTGAGCGAAAAAGTTGCAGCAAGCTTATTTGAAGTCTCGAAGGTCTTCACGTTCCGTTGAGGGGGCTTCATCACTCCTCGCTTTGGACCTCGTGCTATAAATGAGCCGCTTGCTTTTCACACTCACCTGCCTCAAGTGTCTTATCGTTTTGATCCAGAATCTTCGCCCCGGCTTTTTGTAAACTCCTGTTTGAAGTTTGTGTATTTCTCTTAAGTGCGAAAGATCTTGAAGTTGAAGGTAACTGTATCTATATTCAGTTTTGGAGCGACCCCAACTATTAAAAAAAACTCGGGTTACCGGCCTGCAGCTGTGGACAACAGACAAGCAATAGACAGTGCTGTCGTTTAGGATTGCAAGCGCGAGTCGTCCAGCAATTGCTGCTTAGCACCGGGTTCAGCAACAGCAAGACAGAAAAGGCTGAAGCAAATACCATCAAGAATCGATTAGTGAAAAGAGTAAACTCGATCAGCCAAACAAATCTAGCTTTGCCGATTGCTACTACTGTACACGTACTAGTACGTTGCAGTCTTAGTTAGATGTGGGGCGGGTGCAGCGTTTGCACGGCAACGCGTGCAGCTGTACTTCTACTTTACACGGCGGTGTTTTAGACTTTAGTCGCCTTGCGCCGGTTGGTGATTGTTCGTCTGCGATACAACTTAGTTCATTACTGCTGGTACAGCTCAATAATGACATTCGGTGGCTAAATTTTTCAGACCTCATCAGCGACCTCCCATGGGTCAACGAAACCTCCCACGTCTTATCCACGCTGAGCAGCGTCAGTTGCAGACGCCATGAGTCAAGTTTTGTGTTGGAGCCTGTCTTGCACGTGATAAGTTATCTGGCCTCCGATTTCGCCGTGGTGTTGTTGTAAGGTTGCCAATGCTGCCATTTTGGCCACTTTGCCTTACTTGAACCCACCACCGTATGCTGTATGCTTGACGCGGCAACGAGTTTGGATTCTTGAATCTGTTTCACATGGGCGATGGGGACTCGACTCGCCAGCAACACTGAGTGGTCACTCCCCGTCAAGGCGAAAGCCGCCGTCCATCCTTTGGTCTCGATAAGTCATACGAAGTGCTTTCACGCACCACTGAGCTAATACCGAAGCACCACGAGGTGCACTTAGCTGGACAGGGGCGCTCAGGCATTTGTTGCTTATCGTTGTAGAGCATTTGGATCATTCGGTCGACAGCACACATTCACATAGTCCTCGCATGTAGCAGGCAAAGTACCTACCGTAGGCAGTACGCCAGCACCCCAACGCGGGCGCTGGCACTGCATACACGTTGCTGCCAAGACCTCGATCCTGGCGATCGGAAAGTGCCACCGCGGCCCTCATATCGTAGACGTTGGCCGCCAAGTTGGCGGTCCACCGGCGCAGTCTTAGTCCACAGTGTACTATCCACGCCAAGCCTCGCCATGCTCCATGGTCGGAGCTGGAACGATTCCCGCCGGGCTGAAACTGGTCTCGCCCGAGCACTCCGTACGTGTGCATCCGCCCGAGCACAGAGCTTTGAAACGTCCACAATGCACTCGCGGGCGTACAACGCGACAGTGAAGCTGCGTACCGGTACCGGTACTGTACAGTTATGGCGGCTTGTGGATTGCTCCCTCAAATCAACGCGGACCTGCGTCTTGGCTGACCGCGGATTGCGCTAGAACCAGCTGTTGTTCACAGCAATGCACATACATTTCGGCTGTCAAACGGGCGCCCGAAGCCGCCCGATCAAAGGCCCCTCCCGTCACCCGAGAGACACAACAGTCACATTGCCATCTTCCAGCACGGCCGCAACATGGCGTCGAGCCTGCCCGCCGTCCACCTGAGCGCCGCCCGCCGCGCGCAGCTCGAGCGCCAGTGCGACGACCTGATCGAGCGCGCGCTGGAGGCGCACCAGCGCTTCCACGCGCGCGCGGACCTGGGCGCGTGGCTCCGCGTGCGTCGCCGCCACGCGCTGAACGTGTACCGGCCGCGCGCGGACGACGCCGGCCCGCGCGTGCTGCTGGGCAGCGGCATCGTGCCCGGCACGCTGGACGACGCGCTCAACGGCGTGTACTGCGACTCGACCGAGAGCCTGCGCATCTGCAAGAGCCTGCTGAGCGACAACTTCGTGGACGGCGCCGTGCTGCGCGTGTTCGAGGCCCGCGACCTGCGCGCGCCCGTCGTGTTCGCCGGCATCAAGTGGTTCGTCATGCGCGGCTTCGCCGGCGCCAGCGGCCTGCTCAGCGACAAGGACGTGCTCACGTACGAGCGCATGGGGCGCATCGTGGACCGCGACGGCCAGTACTTCGCCTACCACGTGCTCAAGTCCATCGACCTGCCCGAGCGCCCCGCCAACCGCGAGCGCGGCGTGCAGCGCGTGGACGTGTCCTGGTGCTACCTCTACCGGCAGCTCAGCCCCGACTGGCTCGGCGTCTTCACGCTCGGAGACATGAACCTGTCCACGATCATCCCGCAGAGCATCTCGAGCTTCATCGCGGCGGAGCGGGTGCTGAGCGCGGGCAACTTCCTGCGCTGCTCGCGCGCCAAGCACTTCTCGGCACTCATGGCGGCCACCAGCGACAGGACGCCGGAGCACGCGGGAGCGCCGCACTGCGTCGTGTGCCTGTCGCCTCCGCCCAAGATGCTCGGGTTCGCACACAAGCTGTGCATGGGCTGTCGACAGAAGGTGTGTCGGAAGTGTCGGCAGCGGCGCTACGTCTTCCGGCTGCAGTTGCGGTCGGCCAAGCCCGCGACGGAGTACTTCTGTCGGCTCTGTGTGGACAAGGTGACGCGGCCCGGAGGCGCCAAGAGCAGTGCCGGGCTGGAGGAGGTGCACGACGTGCTGTGTCGCTCGGGGGTGGGCTCGTCCCGCTCGGGCGAGACAAACAGCGGGCACAAGAAGCACAAGGACGAGTGGTCGGGCACCAAGTCGGGCTTCCACGGGACCATGCCGCTCAACAAGCTGGCGGAGTTCACGCGGCAGTGTCACGACAGCATCGCGATGCAGGAGGAATCCATCTTGTGGAACCAGGTGGAGCTGCTGGAGATCTCGCAGTACCTCGAGAGTCTGTGCAGCAAGTCTCGGCGGCGGGAGCAACGGCATCGCAGCGGCTCGGCGCAGCACTCAGCGTCAAGCCAAACGTCGTCGCGGCGGAGGCATTACAGCGGGGACAACTCGAGCAGCTCGGCCACGTCGAACGGACCGCACGAGTCGCCGCTGGACGAGTACGACGGCCGGTACGACTACTCAGCCAGCCCCACGCCCGACAACTTGTACGCGGAGGAGCCCCGGTACTTCGAGGAGGAGGCGGTGGAGTCGGGTCCGTGGACCGAGTGCGGCGGCAAGTGGGCCGTGGTGTTCGACGAGGACCGGCAGGAGTACACACAGATTCGCGTGCCCGGGTCGCTAGAGCCCGAGTCGGAGCTGTCGGTGTCGCGCGTGAAGCCCAGGGCCGTGTGCATTGACGAGCTGGATTGAAGTTGCATTGGCTGTGATGTGATGTGGTGTGATAGTCGAGCGTCGTGGTACTGTACATGTAATAGAGTAAGTTGTGCTGTTGATACCTTTGGCAACAGATTCATTTGATCCGCAAAATTGAAGTCGAAGCGCTGCACCCATGAGGCGGGGACACCCAAAATCGATTTCGCTCCGTCAAGGCTCGGCGTGCTAAATCGCGTTGTGACGACTTCAGTTGTGCACCTTCAGTCAAGGTGCACAGCCGAAGTCGCCGAACGAGGCAACTGTGCGGGAGCCTGTGGGTTGACCAGGATGGAGCGTGGCTGTTGTGGTTCGGTAACTTTCCAGTGGTAAGTTTCAGGTTACAGCCCTGGTAACCACGATCTTACCCTTCCGACGTGTATCCATCACGTCGGAGGTGATACATCAGGTTTGACTTGCATCCAGTATGGTCGCGCATGTCAACGCGAAGCGGCAGCTGCTGCTTAATCGTTTTCCGCCTTTTTGCCGCCATCCGTTCGCGCCGACGCGGTGGTCACGTACAGCATGCCTATCATTTGACCTACAAAAGTACTGTAGCAGGCGATTGTGGTCCCGCCGCAGGTCGCAGTGGCGCAGTCCATAATCGCCGGCGCGCCGCGGGCTGATTCAAGCTTACCTGCGCCGCCGAATCAAATCCCGGTGCCGCAACTTCGCCGCGGCGTCCGGCGCAACGCGACGACTGCTCAAAATTACAGTAGCAATGGCTTCAGAGAGGAGGGTCACGCGCTTCTGGCTCGAAAATCCCGCCACCTTGCGCATGGGTGGGCCGCTACTTCCCGCCAGCAAGCGGCAGTGACTCAGTGGCGAGCAGCAGTGCAAAACTCGGCTCAGTTCGCCGTCTTCATTTCCGTTTTCGCCACGCTTGGCAACCACTCGGCTCCTTGGTTGGTTAGGGGGTTTGTTTGCCCAGCTCCATATTTCGACAGCCGGTCAGTGCGTGCGACCATATTTGAGCTCGCGGTTCGGGGTAGACTTGCTATTCGCCCGTCCTCTCTCGCCTGCCCGCGCCGCTTTGCCTTGCGTTTGCGTTGCCCCAGTTCCCATTTTTCCGGAACCGAATAGGCAGCAGCTAGTAAGTGGCAAAAGTCGACCCCATGTTTCCAATGTTTAACACGCATTTGCCGAGTGGCTAACAGTCGTCGGGTCGCGCCCGCGCTGAGTTGCAGGTTGGAGGTCCAAGTTCGCCCGTGAATGGCAACTGCGGAGCAAGATCGTACGTACATTATGGAAGAGCGTACCAGTTCATTCATCGAGTTAAAGAACGACACGCCCAAGAGCAAAGCGAGCGCGCGACCGTCCCACAGCCGTATATCCCGCAGCCGGCAGAGCGCCAGCATGAGCCATAGCCAGAGCCAGAGCCACGCCCGCAGCCGCGTGCACTCGCACAGCACCAAGCCGTACACCGACGTGGACGCCAACGAGACCATCCTGCGCGCCAACGCGCCGCCCAATTACACGGGCGGCTTCAAAGGTGCGTGTGCACCAACTTTTTAGCACTTAACCCAACCGGTTTAGCACTAGCCTAACCGGTTTGATTTTGTTTGTTTATGCTAACCTCACCTCACCTGTTTCAATACCCGCGCAGACATCATGAAGCAGATCAAAGCCAAGAACTACTACACCACCCAGTTCCAGCGCATCCAGCAGCAGACCAACATGGGGCGCTCGCTCTTCTTCTCGAACGTGGCCCCCACGTTCTACGGGGCCAATTACCTGGCCATTGCCCAGGAGACATCCGTGTACCGCGTGCGCGCGTGCTTCGGCATCGGCTTCGTGGGGCTGCTGGCGCTCTACATGAACGAGTGGCGGTCCGACAAGTGGGCCGCGTCCGCCACCAACGGCCGCTCGGACGCCGACGAGACCACCATCATGGCGCTCACGTTCGGCGTCATGCTGCCGGCGCTCGCGCTCGGCATCCTGGCCACGTTCACGAGCGTGGGCCGCAAGTACCTGGAGAACGTCACGGCCGCCGTGTTCGTGGTGGTGGCCGCCATGATGATCGCCAAGAAGCCCGTGGAGAAGGCCAAGGGCCCCATCATCCCGCTGCTCATTCTGCTGATCCCGATCTTTGGCATCACGCGGATGCGCTTCGTCAAGTCGTGCTGCATCGGCTGGGGCATCTTCTTCAGCTACCTCGTGGTCATGGCCAGCGTGCGCGACCACCTGCCGTTCCCCAAGACGTTCGACTCGTACACGGACATTTCGTACCAGGCCATCAACTACGGCATCACGGCCATCGGCGGTATGGTGTCGCAATACCGCCAGGAGCTGCTGCGCCGCCGCAACTTCTGTCTGCAGCTGCCCTTCTCCGGCACCATGGACGCCGACGCCGTGGCGGAGATCAAGACCGACAAGTTCAGCAAGAAGACACTTATGCACCGCTGGTCGCTCAAGTTTCGCCACCCGGAAGTGGAGGAGTGCTTCTACCGCTACTGGTACCTCATTGACCCGTTCCCGTACGAGAACCCCAACTCCGGGTCGCTGCACCAGGGTGTCTTCCGCACGATCCGCTTCGCCATCTGGACACTGCTGTTGAATCAGCTCGTGCTGTTGCTGCAGGACATCAAGTTCCTCAAGGTCAAGAAGGACAGTCTAGTCGATGACAGCGACTTGACGTACGCGCTGGTGTTGCGCTTCGGCGTCACGGTGCCGCTTTACTTCTCGGCGGCGCTGTTCATGTACTTCCTGGGCAAGGCATTCTACGCCCGTTGGGTTAAGGAGGCTGAGGACGCCAAGAACGCTGCGCTCACGAGGGACTCGATGGTGTCCGTCGGCGTCAAGCAGCCCCAGGTTCACGGAGAACTCGAGCGCAAGAGCGACATTCCCGACGGAGATACGGCCCGCATGAAGCTGGTGGTTGAGGCGGCACAGATTAAGTATGCCACCAAGGACCGCGTGCTTGACGTCCTCATCAACAAGGGCGGCTACGTGCGTTCGACGCAGGTCTTTTCGTCCTTGGTTATTGCTTGCCACGTGTGCTGCATGGGTATCCTTCTCCTGGCTGTGTCGACAGGCCCGAACGTCGATGCGTACGAGAAATCGCACAATACCGCCCCTGGCCAGCCCAAACCTGTGTACTACATGGGTTTCCTGAATGCCGTGCTGTTTGCTCACCGTTCCGGCTTCCGTGTACGGTTCATTTACGCGACATACACGACGTTTGTTGTGGCCTTGGGAATCATCGTCGCCGCCAGCAGCATGTCGCCCGACTACTACCAGCAGTACGCTGGCTACGTGTGCGTGATTTTCCTCATGGGTATGATGATCTCGCACGAGGAGGAAAGCCTGCGCCGTACGTTCTTCGTGCTCAAGTCGATCCGAACTCTCGAGTTCGAGGAGTGGTTTAGTGTCGTGCTGCGTATTCAAGGCTGGGTTAAGGAGCGCTTCCGCAAGAAACTCCGCGAAGTCCGCTCCAAAGGCAGCAAGGACATGGACTGCAATCAACAGGTGGTGGCTGCGCCACTTATCAACACGTCAGCGCAGATGGCGATGGCCTCCAAGCTCGGCATGTACTCGCAGATGTTCAACATTCTCATCGCTATTGTAGATGTGATAACTAGCAGCCTGTAGAGGTGCGGGTTAGTGCGTGTAGTGAGTGTACTCAAACAAAATAAAGCAACAATCTGATAAAGTCAAGTCTTAAGATGTTCGATCTATTCTTCGTTTGTTAGATATTTTTCAAAGGGCCCCGATGACGGGGTCATCTCATCTAGTCTAGCTCGTCTACGCTAAAGAATTTTTGGTGGGGCACCGCGCTATCGTCCGAAGCATAGCTGCGAGAAGCCCGGCGGTCAAGTCTTTCTCGATCGGGAGGAGGCATAGAGCTTCCCGGGTGGAAGCCTTGTGTGTAGCTCTGGGTTCGTCGCGAGTGGTTGTTACTATGGGCGGCACTTTTGCTGAAGTCTGGTTTAAAGCGACCCGACTCCCTCAAAATGTCCGAGAAGTAGTCGAGCTCTTCCTGGTTCCACTGCATATCCCTCGTGTTTGACACGCTTGCTCGCTCAACAAAACTAGCGAGACCATCAAGGTTCTCGGGAAGGTCTGGGGGAGCCGGAAGCCATGCGTCCGAGTCGACTTCAGAGAAATCGTGGGAGTGAGGCGACGACGACGGACTGCTGCTGCTGTGCTGGAAACCTGAATTGGATGTTGACACGGAGGTGGGTCCTGGTGGTACGCTGTTGTTCGTGGACTCATTGAGACTGCACACGTAGAAGTTCGACATAGTTGGCCTCGTCACCTCTGAGATGCACTGCGAGCAGAACCGCTCCTTCTCCGGTTTCTGTGTGCGCAACTCGAGGCGAAACACTGTGCACCATTCGCGACACTTCCTGCACGTGTTGCGGCGGCAGCCCATGCAGAGCTTAAGCGAGCCGCCCAACACGTTGGGCTTCTTCATGCAAACATCGCAGGAGCTGCTCGTCGACGGGATCCGGTCAGCGCTATTGGCCATACGGGCTGAATATGCCTTCGCACGCGCCACATGCAGCACGTTGCCTACAGCCAGCATCCTCTCCGCCGTGATCAGTTCGCTCAAGCTGCGTGGCAGGGTGCCGCCCATGGAGGAGTTCCCCATGATGAAGCAGCCCACCCATTCCTCCTGCACCTGCCGATAGAGGTAGCACATCGAAAGAGACGCGCGCGCCAGGTTGTGCTGCTGATTAGCCGGGACCTCGTCCAGTTCGACGGAGTCTAGGACGCAGTAGACGAAGTACCGTCCGCGACGATCGACGATGCGGCCAATGCGCTGGTAGTACAGCATGTCACGGTCGTGGATCAGCGTCGCGGTGGTGGGCGTCTTGAGCGCCATCCACATGATACCTGAGAACACGACGCTGCTGGTGATGGGGTTCTTCTCAAACACGTGCAGCACCCGAGCGTCCAGGAACTTGTCCGTCGTGACGCCCATGAGAATGCGCATGGTCTCGGTATCGTCACAATACGCGCCGCTGATCATGTCTTCGACCGAGCCGGGCATGACGCCGCTGCAAATGTACACGCGGCTGTCCGACTTGGACTGGCCGCGCTCTCTGTAGATGTTGAGCGACTTCTTGCGCTTCACGAGCTTCCAGTGTTTGCTGGACTTGGTTCGCTTCTTGGCGTGGAACTCATCGTACGCGTGCAGCGCGCGCTCGACCAGGTCGTCGCTGGCCGACTCGAGCTGCTGCCGCCGCTGCTTGGAGAACTCGAGGCGCGGGATGCCGCCGAGCGAGCCGGTCTTGTCCATGGGCGCCAAAGTCTCAACTGCAAAGTGAGGCGTGGCCGTGGTGCGCCGGCCACCCAGTGAGTGCCCCCTCCAATCCCACAGACTCGCTTCTGCAGCTCCGCCTTGTTCCGTCCGAACCCGGTTTATGGGGCTCGAGCGACGCGACGAAATCACGAGAGGCGAGGCAGCAAGTGCATCGTGTCACATCCGAGAGAACGGGGAGCGGAGGCCAAGCGTGGGCGCTACTTGCATAGCACCGCGAGCGCGAAAGACGCGCCCTGCATTCATTTCAGCCGTGGGGAGACCCAAGAGGCAGCCACTTCCACGGCCCCGAACTGGTTGGCCGACGTCGCGCCAAGGAGAGTTTTAAAACGACATTGATACATGCGCACAGCTTATTGCCGTGAAGCGAATGAACTGTGATTATCTGCACGAGAAGCCCCACCACTGGAGTGGGAGTAAATGGCGTGGTCACGTGGCTCAAGTGCTTGGTGCAGCCAGGCCGGTTTGTTGTCTGCCGCGCGTGGCCACGCCGCAGCTCGGCGCGCTTGATTACTGAGACTTGCATCTAAAAGCCACGCCGCCGCCGCAACTTGCGGAGCAGCGAAAGCTGTGATACAGTACGGCAAGTTGTCCCGCCAAAACGTGCATCGTTGCCTTTTTGAACGCTGCGCTGAACCCTGTACCCCCTAACGAAAAAAATCAAAAAATTTCAGTCCAGTCAGCGTGTCCTCCATACGTCCACACGGGGGGGGTGCACTGCCCCCCACCTTGGGGCCGGTGGGGTGCAAGTGACTTTTTCTGGAGATCAGCCTTGAAGCTGCAACGGCACATGACAAATACGTTTAGACTTTGCTCTAAATTAGATCGCCCCCAATTTCGCGGTATGTCCAGTAGTTGTCCGCCGCTGCACCGCGCGGCACCTTCAACCTGCAAAAGAGAGGAAGAGAGAGAAAGATCGACCGCCGCCTATTGTATTCGTCCGCCGCCTCCGAGGGATGCGACGGCGCTGTGGACGAATTTCTCCCCGGTTCAGAAAGCTGGAGACGCGAGCTGACGCCGGCATCGCATAACCAGCTGGGGGGGCCTTGGATAGTCCGTCACGCGGACTTGACGCGCGGCGACCGCGGCGATGGATCCCTTCGACGGCGCAAAAGTATCGGCCAAGCATGTACTTACCGGTTTCTCATGGCTGCAAGTTGCAGGCTGCGCGTGGCCAGAGCGGAGGAAAATCCGTCGCCGTCACTCAAGTTCCTCCGCCGCGGAGTGATGCGAGGTCAACGCTCGCGTCGTGAGTAACTCGACACCTGGCTTGGGTTTGTCGCTGCGGCAGAGACTGCTGCAAGAGTTCAGCTCCACTCGCTCTATTAACCACCTTGAGGCAACTTCGCGGAAGAGGAGGCGGCTCGGGTTGCGCGCTGTCGCCCCAAGCGGCGCGGCCACTTCGCTCTTCGCCCCGCAAGCCAAAGGTCGCTCGGGTGTGGGTTTGCCGGTTCGCACTAGCCTAACGCTGCCCGGTTAGCACTAGCCTAACGCCGCCCGTTTAACACTAGCCTAACGCCGGCCGGGGGGTTAAGCACTAGCCTAACGCTCGCCATGAACAAGGAGAACGCCAAGCTGCGCGGCAACCAGCGCAAGCTGACGTTCCAGCGCCGCAAGAAGCCCAGCGCGCTGCGCGTGGACCCGGACGCGGCGCCCACGCGCACGAGCACGTTCTTCGGCACGGTGGGGTCCCCCATCAAGATGGGGCCGGGCAACGGCGTGGGGCGGCGCGCGCCCAAGTTGCCGCCGCGGCCGTCGCCCGCGGTGGACTCGGAGGCGGCCACGCTCGACCTCAACCAGAAGGCGGCGTTCCGGGAGGAGCTGCGCCGGCAGCAGAAGGCCAAGCAGCGCGCCGAGAAGGAGAAGGAGAAGCGGAACAGGGAAAAAGAACAAGAACTCGAAAAAGAACAAGGACAAGCACACGAACAGGAGAAACAGCCCCACGAGGCCGTGGCCACCGTCCGCAACGACAACGGGCGCGGCAAGCACCGCGGCCGCCGCAACTCGACCGAGTTCCTGGGCGCGCCCATGGAGCCCGTGCAGCAGCTCAAGCTGGACGGCGCCAAGAAGGCCAAGATCCCGCACTTCCTCTCGGCCTGGTTCAACGCCGGCCACGACACCAAGGCCACGGACGAGACGGACAACAGCGGGGGCGACTCGGCCCGGACGGACGAGACCGTCGTGAGCCTCGTGGACGACCGGGCCGCGCCGGCCAAGCCCGAGGCCCCCAAACCGCCGCCCGCCCCCGCGGACGTGGCCAAGGACAGGGACAGGAGCGCGCTCAAGCACGGCAGCCGCACCACCACCTACAGCCAGAACATCAACTTCAACGAGATTACGCTCGGCCGCATGATTGGCGAGGGCGCGTTCGGCAAGGTGCACGAGGGCAAGTGGCGCGGCAAGAGCGTGGCCGTCAAGCTGCTCATCTGCCAGGATCTGCGCAGCGACATTCTCAACGAGTTCCAGTCCGAGGTCGAGATCATGAGCGTGCTGCGCCACCCCAACATCTGCAGGCTGCTGGGCGCGTGCATGGAGCCGCCGCACCGCGCGCTGGTCGTGGAGCTGCTGCAGCGCGGCTCGCTCTGGGGCGTGCTGCGCATGAACCGCAAGTCTATCGACCAGGAGATGCGATCCAGGTTTATCTACGACACGGCCAAGGGCATGTCGTATCTGCACCACTTCGAGCGCCCCATTCTGCACCGAGACCTTAAGAGCCCCAATCTGCTAGTGGACAAGAACTTCAACATCAAGCTGTCAGACTTTGGACTGGCGCGCGTCAAGGCTCACGTGCAGACCATGACAGGAAACTGCGGCACCGTGCAGTGGATGGCACCGGAGGTGCTGGGCAACCAGAAGTACACGGAGAAGGCCGACGTGTTCTCGTTCGGAATCGTCATTTGGGAGATCGTCACGGGTGAGTGCCCGTACGACGGTATGAGTCAGATCCAGGCCGCGCTTGGAGTGCTCAACCGCAATTTGCGACCCAACATCCCAAGGGATTGTCCGCCGTTCTTTTCGAGATTGATGAAGGCCTGCTGGAACCGACAGCCGGAGCTGCGACCAAGCTTCCCGCATATCGTTAACGCATTCCGCACGTACCAGAGCTCAATCTCGGAGTCGCGTGCAACCAGCAGCGCGGCAGCATCGGCTAAGGCTGCTATGGCCGCATCGGTGGCAGCGTCATAGAGTGCCACTGCGAGACAAGACTCGACTTAACCAGCCGAGAGCAACACACAAGGCAACGATTGATTCTATGGTAAAAGAGAGATGCAAACAAGGGACACGAAATGATGATATACGTAGTTTCATGTATGGGCCTTCAAACCTTGGCTTCTTTGGCCAGAGTGTTATGCATAGGTCTTCTACCTTCGTGTCTTGAGTCATCTGCACCGAGGCGCAAGGCACATCATGACATTGGATATCGGTGTGAGGATCCTACTTCAACTTGAAGACGGCCCGATATCCAAGCCGGAGCCGTCCGAGTTTGAACGTACCAATGCCACACAACTAAAAGATGCTGCCTTAAGAGTTTGGTTTGTGTATGTATTGCAGGTTACGAAGTTGACACTGCCGCGCATCTTACTCGACGTCATTCAGCTCTGCTGGCCTCGCTCCCGCGTATCTACTGCAGTCGTTCTGCAGAAAATATCTACGACTCGACCTTGGCCACGACACCGGCACCGATGGTGCGGCCGCCCTCACGGATGCTGAACTTCATACCGGTGTCCAGAGCGATGGGGTGGATGAGCTCGATGTCAATGGCCGTGTTGTCGCCAGGCATGACCATCTCCGTGCCGTCCTTGAGCAGGATGTTGCCCGTGACGTCGGCGGTGCGGAAGAAGAACTGCGGGCGGTAGTTGCTGAAGAAGGGCGTGTGGCGGCCGCCCTCCTCCTTCTTGAGCACGTAGACCTCGGCCTCGAACTTGGTGTGCGGGTTGATGGTGCCGGGCTTGCAGAGCACCTGTCCGCGCAGCACCTCGTCGCGCTTGAGGCCACGCAGCAGCAGGCCGACGTTGTCTCCGGCCTGGCCGCGGTCCAGCGACTTCTTGAACATCTCGACGCCCGTGCACGTGGTCTTGGAGCTGGGCTTGAGGCCCACGAGCTCCACCTCGTCGCCGGTGTTGATGACGCCCTGCTCGACGCGGCCCGAGACGACGGTGCCACGGCCCGAGATGGAGAAGACGTCCTCGACGGGCATGAGGAAGGGCTTCTCGAAGTCGCGCACGGGGTCGGGGATGTAGGCGTCCACCTCGTCCATGAGCTGGAGCACGGCGTCGCGGCCGATGGTGTGGTCGCGGCCCTCGACGGCGGCCAGGGCCGATCCCTTGACGACGGGGATGTCGTCGGCGGGGAAGTCGTAGGCCTCGAGCAGCTCGCGGATCTCCATCTCCACGAGCTCCAGCAGCTCCTCGTCGTCCACCTGGTCCACCTTGTTCATGAAGACCACGAGCGCGGGCACGCCGACCTGGCGGGCCAGCAGAATGTGCTCGCGGGTCTGCGGCATGGGGCCGTCGCCCGCCGAGACCACGAGGATGCCGCCGTCCATCTGGGCGGCGCCCGTGATCATGTTCTTGACGTAGTCGGCGTGGCCCGGGCAGTCGACGTGCGCGTAGTGGCGCTTGGCCGTCTCGTACTCGACGTGGGCCGTGGAGATGGTGATACCGCGCGCGCGCTCCTCGGGCGCCTTGTCGATGTCGGCGTAGCTCGTGAACTCGGCGCCGCCCGTCTCGGACAGCACCTTGGTGATGGCGGCCGTGAGCGTCGTCTTGCCGTGGTCCACGTGGCCGATGGTGCCCACGTTCAGGTGCGGCTTGGAGCGGTCGAACGTGGCCATGGAGCGCGTGGCCGCGCGGCGGCCGGCGGCGGCGGACGTGGCCAGGAGCTGGCGGAGGAACACCATGGCGGGGGCTGCGGCTTGCGTCTGGGGCCGAGGGGCGGAGAGTGACGTCTGGCTGGCGGAGCTCCTCCGAGTCTGCGGCGTGGAGGACGGACGGACGACACCACACGGATTCACTTGGGGGACGTATGTGGAGGAACGGGGGGTCACGCGTCGTCACGGGAGTGGAGGAAAAGCAGGCACTTTGGACCAATCGCGCGCCACGGGAAAGAGATACCACGCGACGGCGCTTCGTGGCCGCTCGTTTGGATTGATATGATAGGCAACGGCGGTGCCGCACTTTCAATCGCGGCGCAATGCACGTCGGGGCGGAAGACGCGCTGGTACATGTAGCACGTGCAAACAAGTGACGTGTGGGGAGCACGGCCGCTTTGCCACCTCGTGGACACGAGCTTGCTGCAGCAACGTGTCCTCGGCAACAGCTACCGTAGGGCTATACGTATACTGTACCACAATGTGAGCGGTCGAGAAGTGCAGCGTCATGAGACGTTGGCGTATGGCCGGTATTTAACCGTTGAGACGCAATGGTGGCAGTGTACGACTAATATTCGGCAAGCTTGAAGTTGCTGGGCTGGGCTTTGGTTGGTCTACAGCTTAAAATAAAACGACGGCTGACCATCGCACTCAGATTTCAAGCATTTTGGCGGCCACTGCAACCGAACAATGCCACTGTGGTAAAAGCAGAACGCAGTTCAAAGCAAGAAGGAGCCCACATTTGTACTTTACCGGTGTATGTATGATACATGTACATGTACAGTCCGAAAAATAGTCTGAAAGCGTGAAGGCTATCTTGATGTGAACAATTATTGTGTTGCAATAATTGTTTAATATATATTTTTATTCGAGTACTGTCCGTAGCGTCAATTAATTTGTATCGTTTAGGTTGCAGACAAAATATAATTATTTGTTTGTTTGTTGCGGTTTAGACGGCTGACTGCTCCCGGGCCCGCGCACAGCAGCGGTTCCGCCTACGGGTGCGCCCCACGGACAAACCCGCGCAGCAGCCCAGACAAAATATAATTAATAATTGAGGCACACTGCTATCCGCTATTGACTGAGCGTCGAGCTTCACAAGCATACTTGAGGTGCTTAACTACATGTACTCTGCGACACATGTACTGCTCTCTGATCAAGGCATAAGGGCAGGAGGAAAATAAGGGGTCTGTCGATTTTCAGTTGCTTGTACGGCACGAAATAATTCCATTTGATCTTGAACGCAGATCTAGGAATTTCACCCACCATGGCACGCGATTCTGCTTAGAGCCTGCGATGGAGAATGAATTCCTGTTGCTTATGAAGCACATGGACCAAAGGTTCATGTACTGCACGCAAAAATGTCGTCCCTGTCTTCAGGATAATATATCTTAAGTACGGGATAACATCATCACGCGTGCACCGACAGTACACTGCATGTTCATGAATTGTGTTCGCGGCGGTCCTAGTAGTCACTCATAGAACATTACGCCGGCAGTTTTTTCTTACCGTAATTTACCACCAAGAACAGTCGCAGAACCTTCTTTTGGTGTAGCAGCCGTTTTGGCGACGCGACCTCTGGACCACCTGAGAGCGTCAGAAACACCTTTTCGATATAGGGGTAGTTTTAGAACCGCTCAACTATTGGAATCCAAAGCAAGAATTTTATTATAGAAAGTCAAATGATCCTGATACAAGAATCTTAATTATATAAAGCCTATATCATATATACGATCAACCGATCCAACAAGCTAATTAAATGTCATTTTATGCATTTGGATGTGGTCCGAATGGTTTTTACAACTATATGGACAGTCCATATATGAAGGAGATAATTGATTGTGCGTGTGGAGTAAGCGTTCAACGTAGAAACCACGAAAGTCATAAGAACACAAAGCAACATCAAGTCTGGGAAAATAATCCCGAGAAAAGCAATGAGGAAGTCAAGTGTGATTATTGTGGTAGCGTCTATTTATTCAAAGAAAGATTACTTCACACAAAGACTGAGTTTCATCGCGAAGGGGTGAAAAGGTATTTAAGACAAGGCAGCAACAAAAAGCAAAGCAAAAAATTACGTGTGGTTGCGGCAGCGTGTACTCTGCTACGGCTCGTTCAAGACATGAGAACACTCAAAAGCATTGTGACTGGGTCACAGAACAGTCTAACCTGAAATCGACAAGCTAGAAACAAAGTTCGCCCGATATTTTTTTTATTTCTGATAAATATAAAGTTAGTAATATAGTAAGATGGCATATTCATCAGAGCAATACCTCGCTAACAAAGAGCGCATTAAAGAAGCGCAGAGCGCTACTATCAGCGCACACGCGAAACTCGACTGTCGTATCAAAAGAGCTATGACGATAAGAATAGAGACCAAATTCGAGCACGAAAGCGAAAGCCCAAAACCGAACTTAACGAAACCGAACTTAATTAATTAATTAAAAAAATTTCTCAAAAAATTAAAAGGGGTATGTATATAGATACCCACACATACAACATGACGATCGAACTATCTTTCGGAAAATACAAAGAGGTCAATCCATTGAGGATGTATTCAAGAGTGATCCTGGATACTGTCGGTGGATTCACAACCAGCCCAGTCTCAACATTAGCGAGGAAATGAAAATCTTTCTTCACTCAAGATTCCTAAATAACGATAACTCCTATATGATGACGTGGGGTAAGTATCGAGGCAAATCTTTACAGCAGATCAGTAAATTGGATCCTGGATATCTCGATTGGCTACGCAAAAGTCAATTCGTGATTGACAAGTGTCCAAAGCTACTCAAGGAACTGAACTAAAAAAAATTAAAATATACTTTTTTTGTTGCTTACGCTGTGGACCATGATATAATCTCACCGGTTAATCAGTCATATTCGAGTTCTTGCTCGCTGATAACCAATACGATGAAATTAGAACCTTGACATCCAGTGTTCGTACCCTGAATCTGAATGGACTGAGGAATATACATTTCAGTCAGGCGACTGACATCAGCAATAAGCATGCGGTTAGCGAGAGACCATGTCTGGTAATCAAGCAGTCCATTGGTGAGCTCAGGTGTTAGATCACCATTGATGGCACCGATCTTAGCAATCTCATTAGTAAAGTGGTGGAAGTCATAATCATGACTGATATCAAACACCTGCGTCGAACCAATTCTAACATTGAAGTTGCGAATCGTCGAACCAGGCTGGGCAGTCCAAGGAGCACTATCGAACGGACTTTGGAACTGTTGTACAGCAGCGGTAGCAAAGTTGCTTGTCTGTTCCGCAAACGGAAGAAGCGCAATATACTTCGCATTCTTAACACTTGCAGATAGCTGTAGATCAAAGGAAGCATTGAGCTGAGTCGATTGCTTACCAATGCCAGCGCGCTGATAAAACAGCTGAGCATAACAATCATTGTATCGAACCTTCTTGACTGGCTTAGAGATGATAGCCTGAGGGTTCTCTAGATGAACAAATGGTACATAGAGACGAGCCGTTGTGAAAGGCATGTACGTTCCATCAACAGTAGGCTCAAGAGCATTAACTACAGCTCCCCAAGAGACACTGAAACCAGCAGAAGCGGCAAGAACACTTGTCATAGGATTACCAGTGGAAGAAGCAGCAATCATTACAGGACACGAATTACCACTCGATAGGGTAGTTGAAGTGAGAGACATACCCTTGGTTGCATCAACGGCAATTACAGAAGTACCCTGATTGACTCTGAAGCGCAGGCGGATTTGCGGATTGGCCATTAGGTCGATTTCACGAAAAGTTGGATGAAAATCAGTTAGCTTGATTTTGAGCATATGGTTCCAAGTACCCATGATAGCGTTAGCGGTGGCAGCACCGACAACAAAAGCACCACGAGAGGTCTGGTTTGAAATGGTGGTCGAAGCGGCAGTACCGCCAACCGAAGGCCAGCTTGACGTGAAATCAGAACCCGCCGTAGGACGGTTTGATAGCAGTCGCTTCACAAAACCGTCATTAGGGATACTAGCACCACCAGGAGGAGCCGAGACGGTGAAGGAAGACGAGAACGCAGCGTTGTTAGAGTAACCATCTCCATTAGTCGAGTTAGTGCCAGAACTGTATGATACTGACTGAGCGGCATCAGGAAATAGGAAAGATTCCGCACCATGCTTTTCAACATACTGAGGAGAGTATCCAGTCTGAGCACGAATGTTGTTCCAAAAGAGCTTGTAGTCAGCCATAGATACAATGGTATTACCATTTAGCTCAAGGCTTAGAGAGTCAATAACATTCCAGTTGCCACATTTTAGGGTGGTACAGAGACGGTTAGCGGCAGCAGTCTGAGCCGTAGCTCCATTCTTCATCGATACCTTGTATGGGAGCATGATGTAAGCATCACGGAGCGAAGCAAAGCCTTCAGAACCATTGAGCTGAGCTGTAGCATCGATCGTGATAACGCCATTCTGGTACGAACCCTGGTTCAGGTCGATAACGTGAGGCACACGCTTGCTCGAAGATACCTTGATCTCCGGATCGCTCTTCAGCGAGCTTTGGTACAAATACTGGTCGGATAATTGAGTTTCACTCATCGTTGAATCTATATGCGTTCTAATATAGTTTTCAGAAATTAAATTATTATGTCTCAACTCATCAAGGGCATTACCAGCGATCATGAACTCATCGAACTCGCAGAGCGACTGAATGTACATCTGGATGATATATTTG
>BSXT01000831.1:0-43084 GCA_030267785.1 Phytophthora fragariaefolia | reverse complement strand
ACCCAGCCGAGTCTGCTAAGTCCGAACTGGTGCTTATCGGCTGGTCTCCTTAGGTGCGCGCGAACTTGGTGTATCTCGACATCACACTTGGATCTCCTAAGACGTGGGACATGTACCCCACGCCAATCTTCGTTCACGCCAAGTGCTGGGGCGATGATAGCTCGGAATCACTACACCACAGATTGGCCAACAGGAACGCTCGGTGAAGACAGTAATGTAGTCAGTACGGGTGTATGCTGAGGACCCCCTCCAGCAAGATTGGGATGAGATTGTGGAGAGGCTAGTTTTTGCGATTAATAACTCGCAAGGCACCACTCGGAAAGAGACACCCTTTTATCTGGTGCATGGATAGGACGCCCAATTGACACGTAAGGCGATGGAGTCTTCCTTGAAACGAGGGTTCGGTTGGCAATCAGATGCCTTAGCATGGAGAAGAGAAGTCAACCGCCAGCAGGAAATAGCGCTGAAGATGGCCAAAGAGTGTCAGGCGGTTGAAAAAGCGAGAAGAGCGAGTGAACACAATGATTCTCTGAGCAGGCAAGAAAAGGCGTCTCTACCTCGACCGAGGGTTAATGAGAACTCGGAGGACAATACAGAAGACGCAGAGGATACGAGTACACCGGTGGGCGAGAGTCCGAAGTCTCTCTTTGAGCCTGGCGATAGAGTGTGGCTGTCCATGGAAAGCGTCAAACCAGGTCTCACTAAGAAACTGGCACATCGTTGGCATGGACCCTTCCGAGTTAAAAGGAAGGTTGAGGAATACGCGTATGAACTAGAGCTCCCGAATAGAAGTGGATATCGATTCTACCCAGTAGTCCATGTGTCTCGGCTGAAGGCAGTGAAAGAGTTCGGCGATCGACCGAAGGTTCGGTTGACCCGAGAACTTACTGACGAAGCGAGGCTAGACTTCGACGAAGAGTTGTTACCTGGGGGTAGTTGGGAGCCAGACGTGCTAGCAGGAGAGTATGAAGTCGAATCCATCCTGGATGACCGAAGGCCAATGGAGACAAGTACTCGGAGGTCGGTCAGAGAGCTCCTAGTGAAGTGGGTTGGTTATGACGAGCCAACATGGGAACCAATGACCAGCCTCTCGTGTGGAGGATTACTCTATGATTATTTGCGTGAGAAACGCAGTTCTCAGAGGTTCCAAATGGTCCAAATCGCTGACGAGGACGATGATTGCATGATTTTATGTTTGTATATGATGTGAACGAAGTTTCGGATATGGGTTTGACAAAGTGGATTGACTATGGAAATTGACGTGGAAAGAATGATGAAACGATGTTAAGTCTCTGAACTAGCGGAATGTGGTTGCTAAATAAATTCAGAATAAGTAAAATGACGGACCGAAACCTAAATCTCAGCCGTCGATGCAAGATCAGCCAAGACGTCAACCTAGTCTGAGCAGGGGCAGTGGCCCCAAGCTCGGCTTGGACGTTCTCTTGGTCGGCCGCTGGGATCGGAGTCCTGGTACTTGAGGCGTCGGACGGCGAGTCAGCAGCTGCAGGGGCATCTGCAACCGCTTGGGCTCGCGCGTCAGAGAACTCTTGGACCCACGGTGCAGTGACGTGGGACTGCATCAACGCAGGGTTCACCACAATGGCCGCACCGACTTCTTCTCGAGTCGAGCCTTCGGGAATGAAGAGCGGGACCGAGGGGTTGCACGGAGCAAACGTCGTGTTGAACGGATGCTCGGCCGGCAACCCCACCGAGCAGTTTCGCCAAGGCTGCCGAGCATCCAAATCCACAACTTCGACAGTCCAAGCCGCAGTACTCGGAGCCCAAGTGAGGGTCTCGAACGAGTACTGCAGCCTCGAAGGCTCCAGCAAAATCTCGGGCGGACACTTGATCTTGCCACTGGCATCCGGGGTGCACCAGACCCAGAACCTCTTGGTGATTTGGAGCCGGAGACGGTCCAGGTTCCGAGCCTTGCTGTAGGCCCGCCACGCTGCCTCCGTCTCCAGATACTCAGGTGTATCTGACCCAATCCGGTCAGAAAGCTGCTGGAGCCATTGCTCGACAGCAGCAACTGAGATCCAGTGGGCTCGCTCCCAGAGAGCAAACCCGAGGTCCGAATGCTCGGTCCTCCCCACGGCTCGCCCCGTGAACTGGCGCCACAACTTGACCACGATGGCTAGCCCCAAAGCCCGAATCGAGATGGGCTTGTCGGGCATGTAGTCGTCTGCCCCGAAGATACAGGGAGACTCCGGCAAACGTGCCCGAAGCCTCTGCCATGGGTGCGTTGGGTTCTCCCAGTCAGCAAAAGCCTGGATGCCAGCAACCGAGCACTCAGTGGCACGATCACTGGCAATAGGCTGAGGGATGGGAACGTTCAATATATCGCACCAAGCCTCTTGAGCCCCCGGAGCCGTGAATGCAGGCTTCAACAGAGGGTTAGCCAAGTCGGGGAGCTTCCGTGACGCTCGCACCCGAGGCTGTGGCCCTTGAATGGGAGCCGGGATCGCAGTCACTGGCTCGAAACCCGTGGACCGAGTCCCAGGCATCGTGGATAGAGTTGCAGTAACCACTGCCCGGGCGATCGGAGCCGAGGCTTGCCGAGGGATCGGAACCGTCACCACACGAGCTGGAGGAATCGGGCCCATGTGGGTGTTGACCATTCGACGACGCGCCGAAGCCGATGTCACCACCACTGCCGAGGCCGCGGCCACCACTGCATCCGACTCAACAGGGTCGGGTGTGGACACCGAGCTTGCCACAGAAGCTTGAGTGGCTGCTGGCGTGCTGGAGGGCGTTGCTAAGCCCAGTACCAAGGCGTCAGGCGCTGCCTCGTTCTCGGCTGCAGCCATCGACCGAAGCCCCGCAGTAGTCGACGCCGCGCGAGTGGGCCGACCATTGCGCCGAGGCTGAGAGGCCGCTGGGGACGAGAACACCCCACCGGGGGCAACAGAAGCTTCGGAAGCAGCTCCGTCAGCCCCGGAGCCTCTATCGTCGTCAATCTCAACCGGTACCGAAGCCTCGGTGCCGGGAGTAATGCCCCTTGAAACCACCGGGGTGCTTGGAAGTGAAGCAGTCGATGCCGTCGACGACTCTGGGGATGCTGGTGTCCGAGGGATCGGTGAAAACGGTGGATCCGACCCGCCTGAAATCGCCGCGAAAGACAACACATCGCTGTCGGCCGAGACCGCAATACCAGAGACTGGCGTCGATGGGGTCGAAGGTGAGGTGACCAGGGGCGATGGAAGAACGTTCTGTGAAGACCCGCTCCCGCTTGCAGCCGCAGATGCCGCTTGATTAGCAGCCTTCCGAGCCTTCAGGTCTACCGAAGGTCGACCAAGCCGCTGTTTCTTCTTGGGCGGCAGTGACTGGGACTGAAGCTTGGAAGACGACTTGGCGGGTCGTTTGCCCTTGCCCTTGTGGGAGGAAGAAGGAATCACCGGGCCCGAGTAGTCTCAGGTGTCTGAGTCGACAGTCAGAGACGTCGAAGACCCTGACGTAGCCGTAGCTCCACCAGATTTCCCCGAGGAAACTGGCGGGGCCGGCACAGAAGCTTCGGAAGACCCAGAAGCTGATGGCGGGAGTGGGATCGCCAACTGCAGGGCACCCAATTCCTCCAGGAAGGTGGCGAAAGCGGCAGGCATCGCAGACGCAGAAGCCGAGCTAGTCCCTCCAGAGACAGAGCTCTGACGGTCGCTCTGCTCCAGGTACTCGCGGAGCTGTCGAAGCTGAGCGGCGTATGAGGCGATGCCGGCCTTGAACTGCTCGCGGTCATGGCAGATGATTTTGTGCGTGTCTGCCAGAGACTTGTCGAGGCGACGGCACCGCTGCTTGAGGACCGCAGCAGCTTGGGAGCTCTGTTCCAACGCAATGTTGGTGGCCGCGAGCTGCCGAGTAGCGTCAGCGTGGTCGAGCCTGAGCCGCCAAAGGTTCTCGAGGGCCGCGTTGCGCTCGTGCGAAGCTTGATAGCACAAGACCTCGGCCTTAAGCCGGAGGTCGACCTCACGGCGAAGCGATGCTTCGGAAGCGGCCAACTGCGCCTCCAGTGAAGCAATGTCACCCCGCAACTCCGTAAGCTCGTACTCCCAAGGAGACGGCGAGCGAGGGACCGGAGCCAACGCATCGACTAGATCCGAGGGCGACCCAGCAGCCTCGAGGCGCTGGTGTGGCTCGTAGTCGGTGCGGAGGGGTGGCCGACGGTTCAAGTCGACCACTAAGCGGGCCGAGCCAAGAAGTGGCTCTGAGCAGACTCCTGCACCTGCCGGACCGTGCGATCGGTGCCGGCGGTGATGATGTCCTCGATGTCCTCCCATCAGACAGAGGAAAAGCGAGGCGCCCCAGGGGCAGCGGACGAGGCCTATGGGCGCATCAGCAGCCGAACAAGCACCATCGCCAGAAGCCCCTGAGCCGGAGACCGAGCCTTGAGGCTGGGAATCCGTCGAGCCGGCACTGGAAGCAGCCTCGGGCGCGTCAGCGGCCGAACGAGGAACAGCCCCAAGTACCGGACTCAAGGCGTCGTCTGGTTGATCCACAGAGGACTCTGAACCCTCACCACTAGTGTCCCCAGTGGACGCAGTGGGCAAGGAACTAGGCGCCGAAGCCTCGGCAACACCAGCGAGCGGAGAACGCGACGGAGAACCTCCGTCGGCCCCGGGAGGCGCAGCGGGCGGTGCCATGACGGGGACCGAAGTCTCAGGCGAAGCCGCAGGAGTCGAATTGTCAGCGCTGAGGGCGCGGAGAGCGCGAGCTTGAGCGCGGGTCAGAGGACTCTGACCCCGAGCCATCAAGTTGAGGAATGAGTGGCGCTGCAACGCTCGCCACTCACGAGGGTTCGCCTTGCAGTGGCGGTAGTTGAGGTGTTGGAATTCGACCGGGCGCGGAAAGCTCCGCGCCGAGGTCTAACGGTGTTAAACTTCGGGTGAAATGCCATCAGACCTCCTGATTGGCCCAGATGGACAAGATTCACATTTACCGCGTCTGAGTGACAGGTACTCAGAGGGATCAGTCGGTCCTAATACAAAACCGGCTGAGTACTCTGAGTAGTCAGTATTGCGAGGAGTGTTTTAAACACTCGGATTAGTGGCGGGCACATTATTATTCCTTAGCCCGAGTCGTCGGTCGCGTGATTCGCCGAAGGCTCTGTTCACACTTGATATTTGTATAGGTATCTAGGTTTAGATACATATGGGGCTACAGAACCCCTAATTATTAAATCAGAGCAGAATGTCCCCCCAAGGCAAAAGGGTCAAGTCCGTCCACGGTAAGCCTAGCTAGCTAGCTGTGGGGCCTGGATACACTCGGCCTCGGCGGGTTAATAGCTGCCGGTGAACTCAAGGTGCATTGACTGAGAGTTCATCCTGGTAAGGCCAAGAGAGAGAAGTGGCCGAGTGTTGAGGTCGTGGTTCGTGGCGCACATTTGAGGGTACACCTACCTAACCGACAGTGCACAGAGGCATCGTCCAGCCCGGTGTAAGGGATCGGATCTGGTCTTCAGATTTATCCCAACAAAGCTCAACCGACCTTTCGGGGAAGGGAGAGTGTTGTTAGTAGGGCTCGTTCCTATACGGAACGGGGACTTTCGTTGTGATCCTACACGACACTCGAACGATCTGAGAAAGGATGAGAGCTTGGCGTAAGTGTCATCGGTGACCGCAGCTAACTTCTTTTTAGCAGGAGCGATAGCTTTGTACAACATTGCGGAGCGGTGGTCGACGTTTACGTTGTCTACAAGTTTTACGGACTCGGCCACCCGCTTGCGTGAGCTGCTCAACCCTGGAACTATTGCCGACTGAATCCGGGCATCTCCATCAACACTCGTCGAGCACTGGTCAATAGAGTCGCAACCAGGAGAGAGTCCTAGAAACAAGTCACTGACGAACCATACCTTCTCCGGACAGAAGTTATTTTTTGTGTTTTTGCGCTTTGATCCGGCTTTCTATTCAGCCTTCTTTGTCAGCGTAACATGCCAAACACATGCAGACTCCGAGGTAACCTTCTTGTGACCTGACGATACCGGCTGATGAATCGATTTGTTCTGATTGAATGCGTAGGTTTTCAAGAAATCCTTGGCGTCCTTCGCAGTGGAAAATACATCATGCCGCTCGATTGTCTGCCTCCCGTACTTGTCCAGCAGATTCACTTGACCCCGCTCCATGGCTGTCTATAAGTGAGAATGCCGGAGACGCACAATGTCTGGGCGGTTGCATTCAACAAACTTGAGCTTTAATTAGAGTATGTTTGTACAGCTTACATCATCTAATTAAGCCCCGATCAACTTCAATGAGTTTTGGCCATGTGTTGCTATTGCGGTCAGTTTGGAAATGTTTGATGTATTTGCGGTCAGTACGGATAAATATCCCGGCCGCCACATTAACAAAAATGTTTGTGTTGCGTTTGCTACAATCTGTAATCTATGGACTTAGGTGACATTCTCGAATTAAATGCTGGGGGGTAGCCAATAACATTGGTTTGGCTGTTCGGCCAGCTCAAGCTGCCCTCCCGGTATAATACCAACTGTACGTGCCGCTATCTTTGTTAACGAGACTTTTGTACTGTACACAGAACGATTTCGACATATCGGCTACTTCCAGCTCGTTCGTGGGTGACACTCCAACTTTATCTTAATCCCCACTATCGCAAGTTTTCCCAAATGATAGCGAGCATGTTCTGGCGGGTATGATGGGGCGCTACATCACTTTCAGTGTAATGCTGCATTCTTCGGCATTGAGTAATTGGTTAAAAACATTAATGCTACCAGTATTCAAGATTATCTGAATGCCTTGAAGACGCAAAAAATGGATAGGAGTACAGAAGCCATCGAAAACACTAAATCGGCATCTGACGAACTTTTGAAGCTTGAGAAGTTGTTGTAGACAGCGGTGGAGAAAGGGGTAGCTACGCAACAATCATTTTACCGTTTCGACGTGGAAGCTAAGGGGATCCTCTCCTAGGACGCGTTCGTTACAGGATTACGAGAGCTGGGGCCAGACTTCGAAAATCTTTTGCACGACGAGATATTCACAATGCTTAGTCACTCGACTGGAAGTACCAAAATGGGCTTCGTGTGGATGACTCCTCTTTCATGGCGACTCCTGTAGTGGATAATGGCTCACCAGTAGAGAACCCCGCAGACACTATCAATGGTGAAGACCCCGCATCAACTGCGCTAGACGAGCCCAAAGAAGCCCCAGTTGCAACAATCAAGCGCCCGCCGCCTCTTTATTGGTCGGGTTCCTCCCGAATACTAGTGAAAAAGCCGCCAAGACCATCAGCTGGCACACAACGTGCTTCCGCAGTGACTGAGATAGCGGGGCCATCTTCAACTCTCACTCAAGATTCGACATGGAACAAGCTTGAAGCACCTAGACCAAAACATGTTGAGGGTACCAAGGAACCCACCAAAACGGAGCAAGAGGCTAAAGCAGATGCCATTAATGACAAACCGTCACAAACTTCTACTCCGAGAGGCCAGCAAGACCCATGTGGAGTTCTCGACTGCAACTACACATTCAACAGCAACCCAGAAATTCAAGTCGTTGAGTTGAAGCTGCGCAAAACAGCTCAACGGGGCATTTTACATTTGTTGTGCCATATCGCAAAATTCCTGGAGAATGTCGATGATCGTCGCGGTCAAGTCCCTGGAGGTCATGAACGCTATTACATAAAGCGCAGTGACTTGCTTCGAATAGAGTTTCTTCAGGGGTTGATGAAGCTGGGCTTCACCCTTCCATCTGATCGAGACGATGGTGATGGTGTTGATATGGGGTTCGGTGGGGGGATGGCGAAACCAGAGCCGAAAATGAACGACCACTTGTATGCTCGCCACCCTGAACGTCAGTCGCGATATCGCCAGCATATCAAGAGTGACGAAGCCAAAGCATATATTGTTCAACTGATGTGGGTTAATGTCGGGAGGGTGCGGGTACCCACCTGACTGATGCTGTTGGGTGAGTCTATTGTCAGACTGGGCTTTGCAAACAGAAGTGCTAAGCGTCTCTGTTTGCAAAATCCCTTAATTAAATCACCATAGCAACACTGCGTGTAATGCCCTCCAGCAATTTGCCATCTTCATCTCCATCCTCATCATCCACGTCGATCGTATGCACCGCTTCTCTGGTGCTGGCATTTGCCCCTTAACTAAATTATTTGGTACAACAGTACCCGGAGTCGGAGCTTTCGTATTGATGTTTGTTGCTGATTAGCACCATCCACCCCGGAGTACCTGCACTGTTTGTATTTTGAAAAGTCCTCTGGCCAACCCTATTGGCAAACCGTTAACACGGCTATCCGAATGTTTCACCATATCTTACAAACACGATGGCGAAAGTGCAGTCCAATGTACACTATATAATTAAGTAGGTGCGAAGCCAACACAATTTAGCTACTTAAGTACAAGTGGTTCTTCAAAAGTCAACCTGAAATCGGGCAACCCGTTCACGCATCTAGGCAAGCGATACTGATCGGCTTGCTACATTGAAGTGCGCGTTCCGTCTGCATGTCTACCGTAAGGCCCTTTTCGCGCCAAATCTTAAGCAATGCCAGCCTCACATCGCTGACCCGAGTGCGTGTTAAACGCGCGGTACCTGGCGTATCCATCAGGTGCACGTGCAAGCACAAAGGCTGAGGCCGCAGCAACAGCTTTTTTTTCTCACGTGCTACCAGCAGCAATCCACGCGAAGCTCGCCCAATTTTCAAGCTTCGACGCAATAGGGCAGCAATGCACTGCTATAGCAAGCGACGACAGTCACAGTTGCCTCGCCCAAGACGCTTGAAAATGCCAAAGATCAGATACACACGAATCAAATCCGTCAGCGTCACCAGTCGAGACGCGCAGCGTTTGTCAAATCGGGTGGCGCTGTGCGCCGCGCGTGTCTAGTAGATCGCTTCTCGAACTTGGCAGACGCGGTAGCATTTGGTTGCATTTCTCGCGCAAGCAATGCCAGGCTGCCGAATGCCTGTCAGAGTCAAGCAATTCAAGTATTTTGCTGGGACTTTCATTCTGCATTCTACCTCGTATCGCACACACCGCAAGCAAGAACACGTTATCATGGTCGCAGCTCTCATTTCTCCGGGGCTTATCATTATTCGCACGCTCCAGATTGTTTGCCCTATCATCGCGATGATCTTCTTGTCGCTCGGGTCGATCGAGTTTTCGTCGGGTCAACTCAGCAGCGGATCGGCCATCTATTCCAACATCGTGTGCTACTCCGCAGGGGTGTGCGGGTTTTACTACGTGGTGGCTCTGGGAGTGTTGAAACTGTCCTCGACAATGCCGAAAATGTTGTACCAGCGCATCGTGGATGCTGTGTTAGCGATCGCTCTTCTGGTTGCGGGTATCGTGCACTCGACCTCAACGCTCGTCAAGGATTGCTCGTCGTACAATACCATGTTTGAGACCTATCATGGCTCGGCGCTTTTCCGCTGCGGCGACATCACAGTGTCGATTGTGCTCACGTTCGTGACGTGCGCGCTGTTCCTGATCACACTTGTGTGGAGCTGCACCCGTGGCACGTGCAAGTCGGTAGATGGTGAAAACCTCGAGGCCGCATTAGCCGAAGAGGAGGTAAACGCTGCCGTCCATGGGTACGAAGAGACCATGACCCCGGGCAAGAAGGCTCTCGGTGATGCAATTTCCGAGCAGGTGGACCTGCAGCATCCCCTGCTGAAACTCACTCGCCGCTGCGTGAGACTGCTGCAGTTCGCGTTCTCCTTGATAGCATTCACGCTGTTCGTGGCGAGCTACAAGTCATACTATTCCGGTCAGTACGTGAGCCCCTCCGCCACATACGTGATTCTGATGAGTTACACCGGTTGGCTGTATGCTCTGTGGCACATAGTTGCAGTGGAGACCATGAAGCTGTCTCACCGTCCGAAGGTGGGCGTGGAGCGTCTGATAGATATTCTGCTCGCAGCTCTGATCCTTGTAGCAGGCATCATTTTTGCGGTTTCGTCGCAGGTGACAGACTGTGATAACACAAACGCAATGCTGGAGGCATATCATCGCGGTAGCATGCTATATCGATGTGGTAACATGGACGCTGGCTACATTTTCGCGTTCGTGGCGGTGGCGTTGTACGTGATCACTTTCGCTCTGACTTTCCTGTACCGCTCGACTTTTAACAGTGAAACTGAGGAAACAACGCAAGTGGGTCAACAAGTGTAAGCTGACAGATTCTCGAGCGAGAGCTGGCACTCATCCTGCGGCAACGATAATTTCACACGTAGTTTTGAATAACACAAAGCTGATTTCCGAAAAAAAATAGCAATAGTGTTCCTGTCTTTGGGAGGGGAGGGGGTACCTGAAGAAGTTCAATGCCAGATATTTCTGCGCAAATAAGTCGGTAAAAATCTTGTGAGCAGGAAACGTCGAGTTTTGCTGTTTTGGCAAGACAACCAACAAGAGCATCACAGAATCGGGGTAAGACACACAACATTCAGCAATCCTAAAATCATTGTCATCAGGGGCACCAACTTGAAAGCATGGAGACTAGGACACACCCAAACCATCGAATGTCACAACCACAAAACATGAACATCCCTTGGAGCGTTTTTTCGCAGTATAAATAGTGAAACCAGAAAGGTCAACGCTTGCAGCAGCAAAATTTCTCGCCAAGGCCAAGAAAGCCGTGACTTGTTTCTTTCCGAGCAACAGCGAGCAAAACCCTCAGGCTTTCCTTTGGAGAACTGTTGGACACATCCAGAACGAACTAACAACCACTCCAATTAGACAGTTGAACACGTTGATTGCTCGTCTAAGTGCATGTCAGGCTTCTCTAGATAACACATAACACCAAATAGAACGCCGATAACCCCCCATGGTCATCAGGGGCAGCTATGCTGAGTAGCTCAATAGCCTGGCGAAAAGATTGGCCGTTAATTAAATGGGTTTGAATTGGCTTCAATCAAAAACGAGATCCGGACCTTTACAATTGGTTAGAGGCGTAGGCAGCGACAGCCTCAGCGTGAACGTTCGGGACATTGTCTGACCTTCTGTAATATCTTTTCGGGGCCATTGATGCACACCTTACATCTTGGAATCGCGCGCAGGGAGCTCTGGTTTCACTTACTAAAGTTGCCAAGCGGATAGTACTCCTCTCAGCAATAGCAGCACTATAATATGAGTCGATTATCCCGGGGATACGGGATAATATCCCCTGATGTGCCTGCATCTTCACCTACCCGCTGATCACAACCAGTTTGCGTCGACAACGTTTGCCTTTATTGGTTAACGACTGTTTATTGGCCTCCGCAAGAGCTGCCACGCCTTCAGGCTTTACTGCGGTTGCAATTGGTTCATTGGTGGAATCGTCAGTGACGATTCGTCACGTATGAAACTTTCAACACCTCGATTTTAAGAATCGAGTGGAGACTGAGCGTTCGTTTTGCTCAGCGTTTGACTCTTCCTGTGCCAACTCTTGCAGCACTTCGTCGTAGCATTCGCTCTCGGTGGACGAACCATCGTCATCCGGTTCTGTGGCCAAGTCTTCGTGTGCCATTTCCAGGTCCCAAATTCGATTGGTCAGGGCTTGATGGTCCAAAACTTTCTGATGCTGTCTGTCAACAAACAACGTTTTAATGAAAGTATTCATTTACGCGAGGATTACCCAAACCTGCATAGTGCTCGCAACTGCGAAGCAGACTCGCAACCCATTGCCTACATGAAAGTTGATAACACGCGAGATACCAGAGTGTTCTGGCACTTCGACTCACTTGTTCAGAGCATGGCAGGACTTACGCCTGGTTCCCCGCGTCCGAAACGTTGATGGTCTCGGCCGAGTGGTTATCGGCATTGCGCTCACTCGAGGATGAACGGTAGATGAAGCTCAGCCCGAACGTCACCAAGTACATGGCCACGGAGATGAAGGTGAAGATGTAGCCCGTGTTCATGCTGCCGCAGCGGAACAAAGTCGGCCCGTGGTAGGTCGCAAAAGACGCGTTGGTTGCCGGGCAGTCCGTGACTTGAGCCGACGTAGCGAAGAGGATACCTGCAACGAGCAGAGCCACAGCGATCAGGATATCCATGAAGCGCTCCACGCTCAGTGTCGGGTGGCGCGACAGCTTCAACGTCTCGACGGCGACCATGTGCCACAACGAATACAGAACACCGGTGTAGGCCATGAGGATGGCGTAGGTGGCCTTGGGCTCAACGTACTGGCCCGTGTAGTAGTGCTTATAGCCCAGCACGATGCACACCAGCGCCACAACAGAGCAAGCGAACTGCAGGGTACGGCCAGTGCAGCGAACGATCTTCAGTCCCGGGTGCTGGAGGTCGAGGTCTACCGTAGTAGTCACACCCGACACGTCCTTCTTGCCAGGGGTGGCAGCAATCGCATAGCCGTTGGCCTGTGAATCGTCTTCTGCCAAGGCAGCCTGCAGGTTGTTGCCGTTCACTGACCTGACTGAGTCGCGGACGAAGCTCCACACAAGCGTCACCAGGAACAGTGCGCATGTCACGAATGTAAGTACAATGGCAACAGTCATATCACCGCAGCGGAAGAGCGCTGATCCGTGGTATGTCTCGAACATCGTGTTGTACGACGAGCAGTCCTTGACAGCTTCTGACGTGGAGTGCAGGATGCCGGCGATCAGCAGAGCAATCGCCAAAGCCGTATCGACGACGCGTTGATACAGTACCTTCGGCACGCTTGAGGTCAACTTGAGCACGCCAACGGGTACGACGTAATAGAGCCCGCATAGTATGGCTGTGTAGCAGGCGATGGTGGTGTATATGGCAGCTCCGCTGCTTAACTGGCCCGAGGTAAACCTGATGTAGCCAAGTGACGTGAAGATCATGGCCAACACGGAGCACAGCGCCTGGAGGGCGCGAACGCCCAGGCGGCCTGGCGATAGTAGAGCAGCGTTCATTGCTTGTTTCGGTTCTTGATCTCGCGGAGAAGTGAGCGATGCGAAGTAAATTGCAGAATGAGAGCAGGTCTGCTGGCCTAATGGTGGTGATGGCAGAAGCCAAGCATTTCTCCTTGCGCGTACCGACCTCCATTTCAATTACGGTGGCTGCGACGCTGCCTTCGACACAAAAGGAGCCCATCCTGGTGCTCCTCAACGCGTACAACCGCGCGTGTCCTCGGGCGCGGTGATTTGCTCCAAGCCTCGTGCCTCGATCAACGAACCAATCGGTCAGCAGGCAGTCTTCAGCGGCCATTCATCATGCTACCCAACATACACATGCACTCGACGCGGGGCATCTGCAGGGTACCACGGTGGTCTCGCCGCACAGCAATGGTTGGTCCCTGACACGAGTCCTGGCACGCGTTAGCAGACCAGTCTGGCGGTAGGCCTCGTTATCTACAATATATATCGTATAGCGTTTACGTATCGTGTTGGCAACTGGTGGTTTCCCTGATCTTTCGTCGACAGTGCAGCTCAGTGATCTCGTAAGTGCAGGCAGTAACAGTAACAGTGTAAATTTGATTCCTTACAAACTGCGTTGGATCATTTTCCTCTTCACCAACGCGATTGGTGCGGGGCGCGTGGGGCCAAAACGGGTAGAGATGCACCCTCGTTGTCAGGGAGATGCAGACGACGCGAAAGGCACTAAATCGTTGGCAACGAGCCTGAATGAGACCTTGGACACTAACCTGAAGTTCAGGTCCAGCTGCTGCCATTGGTACCAATACAAGTGACACCGAGGTATCAATGTCGCAGTTGGTGCGTATGGTTGTATTGCTATGCATGCGCCTCTGGGTTAGAGGCTTTGTCTTGCTCACAGAGGAGTAATTGAAGATCAGGTCTGTATTACGGGGTCAGTTCACACATTTTTTTACTTCGACATCTCGTACGAGAAGGAATTTTGTGGCGAGCTACACTGCATACCGTACTAGGATATGTATCTACATGCATATTTCCTTATGCGTACTTAAGCAACCAATTACAGACCTGCGTCAGCAATGTTGGGCGTACCGAATCACAACGTTGATTTAGTTATCAACTGTTTCCTAGTGCAAATATGTTCGATTGAGTGCATGTACGTGTAGTGGCACAACAAAACCTGGACTCTATTAGGTGCCCCTACTGCTTTTTTTGACATCCATACTAACAAAATATGATTTTTCATGTTTAGTGACCACGTCTCATACCGTCCATCCGTGCGTGTAGTTGACCATGTATTTTCGTGCAGTGCTATACTACGAAGTACGACACAGAAAACGATTTTGTTTGATTTAAGTCGAGCTGAAGTGTCGTCCGAGCAGTGAAATCAACCGCGAGCCTGAGCCACAGTACATGTTGCTTAAACCTGCTGGCCAGGTTCGACGTCGACATGGCGCGGAACAGGTTCACTGTCGCTGGAGCCGCAGAAACTGATCGCAGTGGTGGCCAGGAAGAAGACGCAGTCGATGAAAGCCAGAACATAGGCGCGCGTGAGGCTACCGCAGCGGTAGACATTAGAGCCGCCCAGCGACCCCGTGTCTGCCTCATACTTGGCGTTGATCATATCGCAGTCTGACACCTGGTGCGATGCCGCGAGTAGGATGGCGAACAACAGAAGTAGAACGGCAAGCAGCAAGTCCAAGAAGCGTTCGATGCCAACGCTCGGGCGGTGAGACTTCTTAAGGATGTCAACGATCACCAGGTAGAAAAGCGTGTACAAAATGCAGCTCCACGATACAAGAACCATGAACATGGCCACGGGGCTCGTGAAACGGCCGGTGAAGTAGTGCTTGTAGCCAGCCACAGTGCTGATGAAGATGATGAGCGACAGTACAAACTGGATGAAGCGGCCACCACGGCGACCAATTGCAATGGCTGGGTGGCGAGAATCAGCTGCGGAGTAAGCCTCGGCACGTGAAGCACCGGGCGTCGTGGCCTCCGTGTATCCAGCATCAGCAACGGCTTCAGCCTGGCTGTTGCTGGCGTTGTCACTCACGAAGCTCCAAATGAGCGTCACGAGGAACAGTACGAAGGTGATAAATGTGAAGATGACGCCCATGGTCAGATTACCGCAACGAAAGAGCTGCAGCCCAGCATAAGCCTCGTACTCGTCGTTCTTTTCAGAACAGTCCTTGACACCCGAGGAGGCCCATAAAAGGATGCCAGCGAGAAGCAGGAGCACAACGAGCCCCCCATCAACCAAGCGCTGGAACGTCACCGATGGGGCCACAATTGTCCACTTAAGGATCTTCACGGGCAGCACGTAGTACAGACCCGTTAGGAGCGCCGAGTAGTTCATGAGGATGCTGAACTCTGGTGACAAGCCGCTGAGCTGACCGTCGTCATTCTTCACGTAACCACCCCAGGTGAAGATGAGAGCGAGCAAT
The DNA here is from genome assembly GCA_030267785.1 of Phytophthora fragariaefolia. Classification (NCBI taxonomy): domain Eukaryota; phylum Oomycota; class Peronosporomycetes; order Peronosporales; family Peronosporaceae; genus Phytophthora; species Phytophthora fragariaefolia. Next base: position 27,857 of record BSXT01000831.1, on the reverse strand, counting down.
GCAAAGAGAGCCTGGAGTGAGCGCACGACCAGACTAGCGGTGGTGATTGCCATGGTCCTCTTGTCTTGGTTTGCCAGGCGGGGAAACTGCTGTTGTGTTTGAGTGTGCGATGCAAAGCAAATTGCAGAATGAACTGCTACGTCGCAATGACATTCTTGAGCGCGCTGCCGGCAGAGGAGTCTAACGCAGGGGCTCGCGGGAATCTTGGTGTGTGTATTTGCTCGCGCCCTATGGTCAAAGTTCGCATACTCTAGTCTTCTGCCCGACATATCGCCCGAGCTGCAACCTCTGCAGCTGAGCCTATCCAAATGTGTATATCGCTGAAGCATCGTACACGAGGGCAGGATACACCACCACCAGATGGAAGAAGAACGCGGATACACCGTAGCGAGTATCGCAGAGCTCCAGGTAACGCATGCGGAACATTTCACCGCTCCATGGAGCCCCGGCGGTGCCAGCTGCAATGGCTTTCAGCCCGACGAAACGACGGTGAATCCTCATGCAGCAGCCGCGAGGAATCCGAGGCGGGTACACGCGGATACATGCGTGCATGTATCCTTGAGGCGATCTTGTCGCAATGGGGCTAGCACAAGTCTCCTGCAACGGAATGGTGGACCGCAAACTCGCCTGTAGCAGATGGAGTCCATTGCACTGAGCGACGGCTTGCATTGTATGCCAAAGTTAACTAGCGCTGCAGTTGCAGCTAGACGAGATAGCGTCATTGAGTCGGTGCCGTCAGAACGACTCCGCTGGTGGCACCAGTGGTGCGGGTTGGAACGATCATTGAGCGAACCCCGCGTCCCCATGTCCCAGAGATAGAGACTGGGGCAATAAGTCGGCATTTCGCCACTGGTCGTCGTCATGTCGACCGGCAACACACCGCAGCGCGAGGGTCTTAGAACTCCCTGTCATATTACAATACGTTTGCAGCCTCTCGCACATTAAGCAGTTCATCGCCCTTCACGCTGGCAGCTTACGGCTTCGATGTGAGATTTCTACTAGCAGCGCTGCCTTCTCACTGCGCGTTTAGAACGCAGCTGCATGCTGCTAAGATTTCTTCGTACTGTACTTTCGTTTGTAGTGCTGCCGCTCCACCGGACCTATCCACAGCGCATCGCTGCGTGATATCATATGCCTGCAGCAAGCGCCTCGTAAAGGTCCCGTACGTCGGTGCACACCCTTAAAAAAAGCGACCAAACAGCTCCGAGGCTGCTGTAACCTTGTGCCCAAACTCCAGCTTCAACTCGGAGTTACCCGAAATGGGTACATCTAGCGTACGGTCACACCAAACCCGTGTGGCGCACACCACCACTCTCCACAAAAGCCCGAGCAGGCAGAACCCTCGGGGACGTGCACAGCTCCCGGTTCGGTCGTCGGGATGGAGGGCGACTACTCGCACTGCGACCTGTCGGCGCCCGACTTCGAGGGCGAACTGACCAAGCGCAGCGTGTGGCTCAAGGAGTGGCGCAAGCGCTACTTCGTGCTCAAGGGCAACAAGCTCTACTTCTGCCGCTCGCAGGGCGAGCCGGCGCACGGGCTCATCGACCTGGCCGACTGCCTGACCGTCAAGTCGGCGGAGGAGAAGACCAACAAGCGCTTCTGCTTCGAGGTGGCCACGCCCGACTCCACCTTCTACATGTACGCGGAGAACGAGAAGCAGAAGGACGAGTGGATCGGCGCCATCGGCCGCGCCATCGTCAAGTTCTCCAGCTCCTTCACGGGCGACCAGGACGACGACAACTAGGGTCTAGGGTCTACTAGGGTCTGAGGGGGGAGCCAGGGTCGAGTAGGGTTTGAGGGGGAGTTTTGCATGTAATATCAGAAGCTATTGATGACTCGACGCCAACGCGGCCCGGTGACAACTCGGCGACCGAGGATACACCGGGGCGCCATCTTGGGGGAGGTGTCGAGCAAAAACGGCCCGTTTTGAGATGGGGGTGTTGCTGTCGATCAAGGGCAACGAAATCGAGGAAAGATGGCGAAAAATTATTTACAACTTTACGTGCAAGCAAGAAAGAAATACTACGGTGGGAGGGGGCCTGCTTCCCAATTACTAGTAGGTATTTGAGACGACGTTGACGGCCTTGGACATGCAGCTGACCTACTTTTCGGAAAGCACCTTGAAGAGGCTGGGCACCACCTCCATGCGCCACGGACCATTCTCCAGCACTTCACCGTCGATGTTCATGCAGTCATCGGTCTGGTCGGGCTCCACCTCCACGGCCTTGACCTTCAGGTACGAGATAAGGGAGCTCTGCAGCTCCTTGCCCATCACGTACAGCACGAACAGTTTGGCCGTGGCCAGAAAGCCACCCTTGCGAGTGAGAATTAGGTCCAGGTTGCCATCCGACGGGTGCGAGTAGGCACCGTCGGGCGTGATGTTCACGACGCCCACCACAACGTAGTTGCTGTTGTCCTCCTTCCACACAAACTCGGGGTATCTCTTGCGGCTAGCCGGGCTCCGAATGCTTCCAGCAATGCCACCCCACGACTTGCGGTGCGTGCTCAAGCGGTCGTTATCGTACACGCTGCCTTCTTCCACCTCAAACTGATCCAATGCCCCGGCATCCGGGTAGTCATCGTACCGGATGAGCGGCGGCTGCGGTTCTGTCAAGACATACCGCACCTTACCCGAGTGTTTTTTGGGCAGAACCACCGTGCGCTTCACCTTGAGGAAGGCGTACCGAAGGGTTCCCATCCATCGGTAGCGCTCCGACTCAGCCGCGATGTCACCAGCAACACCCCAGCCCAGTCCGCAGTAGCTGTAGTGCACCACTTCCGGGTTGGCGACAGACACCGCCGTGACCACATCTAGCGGACGCATTTTACGTTTCAAAATGCAGTATAGAGCTGAATTCACAGTTGGGATGCCAGCTCCCGTTCCGAAAGCATTTTGCGTGCCAGCAGAAATGAGCGAGATGGGTGTCGAGGCTACAATTTCACGCCACTCGTGCTCAGGTCGAGTCAGCAGTCCGTTCATGAACTCGCACAACGTGCCATCACCGCCAATAAACACGAGCGCTTCGAATCCGTCTTCGGCCGAGTAGCTCTTGCCCATCTCTGCTCCGTGGCCAGCATGCGTCGTCTCTTCGACAACGTACTCGAAGTTGCCGAGCTCCAGGTATGGCTTGACCTTCTCCTCCCAGATCCGCCGCGCCTGTCGTTTGCCCGAGTGCGGGTTCACTACCACCTTCAAGAGACGTTTCTCTGAAATCGGCGGCGCGCGCGCCTGCCAGCGCACGAGCTCCTGGATGGCACCGACCCAGCTGTCCACGACGTCGGTCTCGAGGCAGTGGAAGTCCACGTGCTTTGGCGTGCGCAGCAGCGCCTTGGATCCCTTTCCGCGGCCCTTCTTGAAGTAGTGCACGCGGAAGGAGGCGGCCTTGTTCTTGGAGAGCAGCTCGGCGCCCACGACGTCGTCCGTGGAGAGCACGCCGAGCGTCTTCTTGCCCCTGGACCACGTGATGGTCTCGGGGTCGAGTCGCAGCTCGCACTTGCGGACGTGGTGGTCCACGCGCACGACCGTGTTGAGCTCCGTGTCCAGCGGCGCCTCGCGCCGGGAGAAGGCCGTGACGCGGCGGATGCTCTCGCGCAGGCTGGTGCCCGCGACGTCGCGCGGGTTCTCGAACGTGTAGTCGCCGATAGACGTGGAGCGCATGCTCAGCGCCGTCTTGGCCAGCTCCCTGGCGGACTCGCGGGACAGCTGCTGCACGTACGTCTGGCTGCGCTTGGGCGGGCCGCGGCTGCTGCTCTTGCCGGCGCTGCGCGCGTGCGGCGACAGCGGCGGCAGCTGCAGCGGGCGCTGCGCGTGGTAGCTCCTGCTCGTGAGTCTGTCGTCGCCCTGCGCCTGCGCAAGCGTCTCGGGCGTTCCCAGCTCCACGTCGCTGGCGCGCGCGCCCGACGACGCGTAGGACGCCTCCTCGGCGCCGCCGAAGTGCACGGAGCTGGGCTTGCCGGGCGGCGTGCTCAGCCCATCCGCGTAGGCCGCGCCGCCGCTGCGCGGCGTCATGGTCAGCGCGCCTTCGGGCACAGTCTGCGCGCCGCGGTTGAGGGCCGGACTCATGGCTCCTCAGGTCTGGCGACGCTACGTGCACCGCCTGCGCCCCAGCCAGCGTTTCCGATTGTGATGGCCGGGGAGTGGCTCGCTCTCTCTGTTTGTTTCGTTACAGCGGCCGTGGGTAGGGAAAGGACCGGCTGGACTCGACTAAATCCAGGCCGGCGCGCACGCTAAAATCCGCATGCGGTTTCTCGACGCGCGTGCGGGCTGCGGCGAGGATACAACAGCCGCTGCGGTTGTATCCTCTGGTGACGACCGAGACGCGAGTGCCAGCGAGTGCGAAGGCGAGCAAGTGGGGAGGGCAACGGAGAGGCAGCGAGCGTTGGGGCGCTGCTGCCGGAGCGCTGGACGAAAAAGTTGCAGGGCGCGGTACTGTCGATGCGGTACTTGAATGACACTGACTTGGCGTTTGTATGGCTGCTTCGAGCTCGAGGTGGGACTCGGCGGGCGGTTTTCGAACTGTAAATATTTAGAGAAGGTAAAATGGAGCTAAAACGGAGTGTGGGCCCGTAAAACGCTGCCTATCTCCGCCAGCATGGTTTATTCACACATGATTACACCAAAGACAATCCCTGTGCAAGATTACCCCCTGACAAAATGTGACTATACTGTTCTTGGGGAGCAGATTGGAAATCCCAACTGCCCGAGCGATGTGCGTTGCAGTCGACAGCGGCTGCGTGAGCCCGGTTGCCTGCTTCATGTGAGTTAAGGCCAGGTCGAGACTGTCTTCGCGTGCAAGTGTATACCCAAGTTCTTTCGCAGCGCGGCAAGAACCTGACAACAGGTGAAGATATCGCCACGCGAAGGCTTGATTTCAGCGTGCAAAGGCGCGAGGCGGCAGACAACCTGTGATACTGCTCAGCACCGCTACCGTGCTCGCAACGGGCTGGTGACCAACCAGCCTGGTCGTTGCGGGGGCGGTTCACGCCTGTGACTCACACACAGCCAGTCAGGTGCAACAATCATCAACGTGAGCGTAAGCTTACAGTAACAGTGACACTGTATTATACCCCGCTTTTGGCGAACAATCGTTTCTTGGAGCCAGCCGCGCAGATGGGGCGCATTCTGGGCTCAAGTCACTGCTGATCCTCACCGGCGAGTCGCCGCACCCGAGCGGTCTGGTCTGCCACTGCCACAACAGTGCGCAGAGACTCTCTGAGAGAGGTCCCGCGCTGCGGGGGGTGGCCCGTAATCCGTAAGGGCGCCCTGGATTACGGCACCGCGAGTAGATATGGCTGCACTTTTGGAGTCAACATCCGCCGACTATGTGCGGCGCTGCTTCCTGTGTACAGTACCGGTATCGCGGCCAGCAACTTCCGCAGTAGGGCGGTCCCTTCTCAGCCGTTGTTGGCACTCGCAGCGTGGGCGCCGTCATCTGCGGCGGCAAGAAAAATTCAATGGAGTCGTCGAGTTGGGGCGAGGAGAAGCACTGCATCGCTGGCTAGAAGTTGCTGTGAGTTTGCCGTCGCGTTGCATGCAAGGGTGGCCAGCGTCGCGGACGAGGCGCGAGCCACGTTGATCCTTGCGACTGGGCTCTGTATCTTGCAAGGCAACGATGGCGACAAAAATGAGAACCATGTAACGGCGAGCATTTCGAGCTTGTGATCTTAGGCAGTATGATGTAGCACGCAAAACGCAACCACTTACCGCGACTGGGATTAAGGTATTTTCTCTCGGGCTACCAACAGAATAGCTCGGTAGCGTCTTGGAAAGACAACCACCACTCAGTATCAAGTGGGGTTATGGGGTTACTAGCTCGTTAACTGGCTGCCCCGCGTAAAGGCATGGTCTTCTTCAGTAAATGAAGATTTACTGAAGACGACCATATCTTGCATGCTGCGTCACACTAAAACTCTGCAGCGTTTACTCGATCAAATTGACAAGCTCCTTCGATACTATAGCAGTGAGATCTCTCCAAAGTCTTTGAGGCCTGTGCAAAGTCGTTTATTGTCATACCGCCACGACGCTCCTGCATGAACTCAACCAAATAGCACTAGCTCTGGGTCGCGTACGAGTAGCAGACGTACAGGAACACCAGCGTGAAGACCATGCCGCCTATCACAATCCAAAAGTCCACTGTGTCTCGCCTCTCGATCACCCGCAGCAGCGAGCTCGACAGCCCTAATCTATTGGCGATATCCAGCAGCTTCGTGCGCACATTCTGCGCGACACACACAGTATCAGCCATCTTCCCCTCCACACCGCCCATCAAGCGTCGTTCGCACCTTCATCCGGTTGTGTTGCTCGCCCAAGTCGCCGAGGATCGAATGCGACAGACTCGTGAGGTCCGAGACCATCTGCGACGACCTCTGCAGACTCTCGGACTCCTGCGCCGCGTACATGGCCCCGTTGCCGCTGTCAAAGCCCTGCCCCGCATCAACAGCACCCCCAGCGTCAGAACCTGCACAACAGCACTGCAACACACCCATCCCGAGCAGCCCCGTACGGCGTTGCGCCTGCTCATGAGGCTCTCGCGCTCGCGGGCCTCCACGGCGCGGCGGTTGGCGCTGTAGATGTGCTGCTCCAGCGTGCTGCCGAGCGCGTGCGTCTCGCTGCGCAGCTGCTGCAGGCGTTTGGCCCACGTGTCGCGCTCCGCGGGCTTGGCGCCGGTCTGCACGAGCGAGTCGAGCTGCCACAGCAGCTGCTCCAGCGTGCTCAGGTTGCCGCGCGCCTCGGCCTGCAGCTCCGCGTCCGAGCGGCCGCCCGTGCGCCCCGAGTCCAGGTAGCTCATCTGCATCTTGAGCTCGAACTGCAGCTTGCGCGCCTGCGGGTACAGCGAGTCCAGCGTCTGGCGCCCCGCGCCCATGGCCGACGGCTGCATCGGCGACGCGTAACGTTCGGCACTGCTGGGCGCCGTATCGGTTTGCGGAGGGGGAATGTAGCCATGCGGGGCACTTCAACTTGCGTCAATGCTAGCGGTGAGCTCGAGGTTGTTCATTTCTCATGTCAATTTCAAAGATGTCCAAGCTGTCTTCCTCGTAGCATTGCTCGTATTATCACGCTCGTTATTATCCTGTTCGCGCTGCCAGAATCGGTAGCTTCAACTCGGAGAAGCTCCTGCTTTTGAGATTTCCGCGATCCGGTTCGCTTAAATCGACAGAGGTTGAACCCCGATAGAGGGGATAACGGTGGGGTCGGCTGCGCTACAACTGCATAGCGTAAGTTGGCAGGAGCAAAGAACTTCGCGTCGAGGATGAGCATAACATTATCCTACCGATTGGCGTTGCTAAAGCCAAAATCGAGAGTGCAGTTCTCACTCATGCTATATGCGGGGCAAATGGTAGGCGAAGTAATCAATTATGTCTACTCCAGCCTCTACCTATACATGTATTCATGTTCATTGCGCTCCTGATCTGAGGGCAGTGCAACTTCAGATTCTGATGCTTGGCCGCACATCAACGACCGGGCTTCATCGTCTTGATGTCACCTGATCTTGCAAGCCCATTATCAAACTAGCAGGCTAACCCCCCCCCCCTCGCTGTAGTTTGCGCGAAACTACTACGATTGTATCATAATATGTTTCAATATTATTGAAACAACGAAGAATTCACCCGATCATTCACTTGGAGTTGGAGTTTTCAAATGCGCACTTTGTAGTAGATCCATCATATTCAGCCAAGAGTACAAGCGGCGATATTTCAGCTGAAAACAATTGCGAGAAGACTCCTTACTTCTGAGGGATGACAATTGCAGCAAGAACGTGTCAAAATAGAATTGCCGCCTTGATATGTTTCAATGGCTCAGCTCGACGAGAAGTAAGTTCGTGGACTTCCTACAATATACCAGCCTTGCATTTTAATTTAAGCAGGCACTGTAAGAGATAAGGCAGTCCGCATCTAGGATGCTGTAAATTATCGCTGCACAAGTCACTGTAGTTTCCGATCTGGACGTGTCAGAATCAGTAGAATCACTCCAGGAACCCCGCTCGTTCAATTGAGGGGTCCCATGACAACGGAGCGAAGTCGACGAATGTGAGTGTCTCTCGCAGAAGAATGGTGGTTCTCCATGTCTTAGCAGCCATGAACAGCACACGAATTAATAGTTGAAGATTGTGCAAATCCCGAGAACTGGAAGCCAAGCGTCCACCTTTCGTAATGTCGCGTTTTGATAGCATCCTCGGCCATGAGGGTTGTTGCACTTGGGGATCAGCCTACTCGAGACTCAAAGTCACTGCGAATGATGCCTACGTAGCGCGGACTACGCATAGCACTGCATGGTTGCCAATGAACCCTTGCTTAAAATTCAGCTAAACTTGCCGCTTTCCTTGCGAAATCAGCAGAACACCGCAGCAACACACATGTATTACTGGCAATCGATAAGATACGACAGTTCATATACCGTCTACATGTAGAGCGCACATTGAAGGTCAGCACACCATTCTTCCCCGAACGCTGAGCAACCCAAGGGCACTGTAATATTACCCCACACAAGCAGCAAAACTCCTTGGAATTCGGACGTGTTCATACTCAGGCGCGGGTGGCAGGCGGCTTTAGTCGATCTCAGCACCCGTCAACAGACCCCTGGCTGCAACCCAATCAGGAATTGCAGCCGTGTTTCAGTGCGGTCGTGGTACCTGTTAAATGACGACCATCGATTTTGAGGAGGAAACATAGAAACGGCCGAACCGACCCGATGTGTTAGACTTGATACTGCTGTGTCTCGACGTTAGATCCACAGAGCTTCAGTATCGAGAGGCGACGCAGAAGTGCATACACTCTACAAGTCGCTAGATCTCATCCTGCGATGAAGTGGTTATCTTCAACGAGTACTCTCCGCAGAATCACAAGACGTCATCAGCGCGCGATAGGATGTGTTGCTAGCCCCTGAAGGCTGCGCCTTATCTCCACAGCATCGGAACGCCGCCGTGTAAGCAGTAAAGTGGAGGGCTGGCAGCACTACGGGTCGCACATATCAACCGAGCGTATTGTAGCCACCGCCGAGTGCATAGCCACGCGCCGATTTTCCATCTGACCACACGCGTCCTCCTTCTTGGCCTTGGGACCCAAGTTATTGAGGGTTCCTCGCTCCGTTGAGCCTTTCACGGTGCTCTGCTCTGCTAGGGTCCTCCCCCTGCGATTTTAGATTTCGCCCCGCCCCCTCCCCAACGTCCCCTTTTTCTGCGCAATAACGGAACGGTGGGGCAAGGCAACAGAACATGAGTTTCTGGACAAATTTCAAAATTGTTGTTCCTTGCGCAGGCAGTTCCACCACCAACCACCAGCACATAATAAGTTTTAGAGAATATTGGAGACCTAACGGCTTTTGCCGTGATGTAAGCATTCTCAAGCAGGGCACAGGCTATTCATTACACTTAACCTGTTCTGCATTCGGTCAGAAAGATGCTCCCCACGGGGATCGAACCACCGACCTCCCGTTCGTAATAATAAGTCTTTGAAAAGCGATTGTAGGCTGGGTGTGGTGTTGCCCCTTGATGTTGCTGCTACTAGTATATTCTCTACGACGCATCTAAATCTCTACAAGCAGAAGGCGGTGCAACCTTCCCGAGTAAGCTTACAGCACTGCTGGACTCCTAATTCAACGTTGTGGTTATCATTTCAACTGGCTCGATACTAACTCGACGCTGCTACTGCGGTGGCTGGCCACTGCTCGAAGGGTAGGCCTTTTGCACTGTCAAACTTCGCTATGAAGGCCCATTGCTGTGGCGTGGTACGCACCAGATCGTATCTTGCGGCTGCGACCCTGTGCTCGCGCTCTTTTTCAACGCGCAAGGTAAGGAGGGGCCAGTTCAGCGGGGCTGTACTATTGTGTATGCACGTTTTGGTCGTCGGATGTGGTCGCGCATCCACCCGCCCACGTTTCTCTAGGTCTAGGGCTCGTGATCGGATTGGCCGGGGCTCCCAGCCGCCGAATTCGGGGCGCTTCGGGCGAAACGCGGCGTACAACGGAGCCCCACAAGTGCTTTTGCCTCGTTCACGTGAGGTGCAGGAGGGTAAGTGTAGCCATGTCGGCGCTAGAGCTGGGGCGGAACAGGGCGCATGCAAACAGCCCCGCCGTGTTTCGCCCCCACAACACTCGGCAACTGACGCCGTGGCTTTCTGCAGCGAGAGCAGCAGCAGCAGCACAGCAGCCTGAGAACAGCAGCAGTCCGGGACCGCCAGTGGGCCGTGGAGCCATGAGCAACTTCGCGCGCGACGCACCCGCGCCGCCGCCGGCCACCAGCGCGGCGGCGACGACGGCCACGTCCACGACGTCAACGGCCGCAGCATCCGGCAGCAAAAGCAGGAGCAAGAGCAAGAGCAGCAACAGCAGCAGTCCGAGCGGCAGCAGCCCGAGCGGCAGCAGCCCGAGCGGCAGCAGCCCCGAGGGTGCGGAAGGGAGCGCCAACCTGCGCGGCGGGCGCAAGAGCGCGGCCAACGGGGCGCAGCAGAGCTCGGGGAGTGACGGAGGCAGCTCCCCCCGCCGTCAGCCCGCACGGGCGGCCGTCGGATCCTCCAGCAGCACTGCCACCGCCAGTACTGCGACCGTCTCCACGGAGGCAACGGCCGGCACCGTGACCACCAGGTCGCAGACGCAGCAGCAGCAGCAAGGGCAGCAAGGACAGCAGGGCACCCAGGAAGCGGCCACAGGGGCGGCAAACCGCGAAAACCGCGACCATACCGGTATGAACCGCCGGCACCAGTATATAGGCCAGTCTATGTCCAGTGCCTTCGGCGCCGGCGCTGGAAGTTCCAGTGGAACCGGCACGGCATCTCCAGCGGCCATGCAGCAGCAGCCCCACCGATTCTTCGGGTCGGAAGGTGGTGGTCGTATCACGACGGGGTCGTCGTCGTACAACCATGACCGTCACCTGTCCCCGGTGTCGTCGCCGGCCATGGCGGGTGAGTCCTGGGCGCAGAGGGCCGCTGCTGGCGCCGCTATGACTGGTCGAAGCGTCAAGCGGCATCTACAGCAGCCCTACGACGCGTCCATGTACGACGCCTACGGAATGCGCGTGGGGGGTGCCGGTGCATCGGCGAAGGGTATGCGCATGGCGCAGCCCGGAATGCAGCAGGGTGTCTCTGCCAGTAGCAGTGGCTCAGCATTGGGTGGGGCAGGGCGTATCCGCTCCACGCAGCTGCAGCAGCAGACGTACGGCTTGCCGCCCAACGAAGACCCGATGCAGTATGAGCCATCGGGTGAAGCGCGTCATCCGCGCGACAGCACGCGCTACGAGACCTGGACTTCCAAGCAGCTTCGCAAGAAGTGCTCGCACCTCAAGCTGCGCGGTCTCAAGAATGTCAAGAAGCACGTGATGGTCGAGGCGTTGTACCGGTATTACCGCAACCAGCGCCTCAAAGACATGGCGAACGCCGCCAGTAGCAACAACGCGGCCTCGCACCCTCAGACTTCGTCGCCGCAACAGCAGCAGCCGCAGCGACGAACGGATATTCAGCGATCATCTAGTATCAATGGTGGCTCTGAATCGCGCTCCGATCTCCAGTACCGCTCGCGGTATGACCAGCACAACGCCAGCCAGTCACCTCCGTCGCAGTACGGCTCGCATACATCTCGATCTCGGGGTTACATCAACTACGGCAACCAAAGTCCTTCACCCCTGTCAAGTGGCGGAGAAAGTGGCAGCTCGCATCCGCAGCGCGCGGGCACTTATGCGTCGAACAACAGCGGCTACTATCTTGACAAGGAATCAAAGGGGGAGTCACAGTACAAGGAAGTACCTGTGACAGCAGAAGATGTGATTCGTCTGGTGGATGTCGTGCTATCACCCGAGTTCGTTGACCGCCTGGCAGCTGAATTATCCCGCTGGCAGTTTTGGGTGGACGTCCGCGAAATGTACATTGCGCTGCTGAACCGCCAACACCCTCCAGGATCAGCAGGCGCTGGTGGTGGCCCCATGGGCATAGGAGGCAGTGCCACGAACTCGCGTAATTTCAAGTGGAGCAGCATGCAGCTCTGGGAGATTTGGAAGGAGCTATCGTTCGCGTACACCAAGACCTGTTTCGAATTCACTGCTGCTGGTATGAACAAGAGTGAGCATACCTATATATCGCTTCTGCCTGCTGGGGGTCGAAGCTCCGATTGCTGGTCCGCGTTAGACAGCTAGAGAGTGGAGGCCCCACTATGAGATGCGACAGATATACCACAGATATACCCACGCAAGTGGAGCGATATCTTGTGCTCGAAGTAGTTCGTACTGACATCATTTGTGTATTTTTTATTATTCGTTTATCGCAGGAGTGGACGACCGTGAGTACATCAACTTTTGCGATGGAAGGCCAGACGTGTATTACCTGCATCAACGACTGCACTCCCGCCCAGACCTGCTGCACTTGATCAAGTCGAATGAGTACATTGATGAGAAGTGCACCAGCGAGGCTTCAGAGTCTATTGCACAAGAGCAGCAGCGAGCCCAGCAACAGCAGCAGCAGGGCCCGTTGATTGGTACGGGTTCCCCTATGTTGCGCAGTCACAAGCGCTACAAACGATCCGCACCCCTGGCAGGAGCTGTTCCTTCCTCGGCCGCGTACAACAGCGCACGCACGATTGCAGCCTATCGCGACGGTGCAACTGCCGTTGATGGTGCAGGGGTAGCCAACGGAAGACTCGGTGGTGATAATGGCTCAGGCCAAGGCAGTGGTGACTCGCGCGACCACTCGCCAGAAGAAAACAGCACGGAGAATTCGGAGACGACTGGTGAAGAAGGAAGTAACAGCAACACTGCGAACTCGAATGCGAGCAACAGTTCTCAAGACGTGTCGATGCGCGCTGCACTTGCCGAGCAAAAGTACTTTGGGTTACTGCTGCAGAACTTTGAGGTGATCTTCGAATCGCTGCACAACAAGAAGGTGCTTCTTGCCACTCTGCGCAAGGATAACAAGGCGCCCGACCAGCTCATTGCCGACCTGCATGATGACATTCACGTGCTGTCGGCACTTAAGAGGGAGTTTCGCAATAAACTGCGGCGCACGATGCCGTGAGACGAATCATGGCAAGCTACACCTGAAATGCATCCTGTTCGCAAGCCACCTTGCCATTCACCCACCAGTAGTAAGCCAAGTCTTGTGTCATTTTCCAGCCCTGGTAAGTCAACGAGAGGAAGCAGTGCAGTGTATAATGCGAGCCGTATCTGTATGGTGAGCAGGAGGCCTTGAAAGGCCGGCAGAAGTGTTGATACCTATTTATGAAGTATGAACAAGTTGAGGCAGGCCGTTAACAAGCCCATTTCAAACTGACCATCGCTTTCCCACATAGCACAAATAGCTACGTACGCTTTTTTGTCTATGGTGCAGTGTGAACCTGGTGACCAGGCAGGTCAGGTCTGCCCCAACGATTTTACCAGCATGGGGGCTGGAGCGAGCGCCATGATCTGGCCGTATGCCGACATCCAGTACGGCTTCCTAGATCGAGAGCTCGGCTTCGACAACTTGCACGCTTTGGCGGCCCAGGGCCGACATCGCGCGGTTCGAAAGCTTTTGCGCAAGGGCATGGATCCCAACGCTCGTCGACTGGAAGGCGCTTTCGGAGCTGATGACGAAAGGGGCGACTCGCCCATGATCTGTGCAGCTAGGTGTGCGGCCCTTGCTTCGCGTACACGGCAGCAAGAAAAGAGGTTTGCGTCTAGTGCTCTAACGGACTACTTGTGACTAGAGGAGTGCTCGGCAACAAAAACCAACCCCGCCACGTGAAGACGCTCGAGGTGCTGCTGCACTTCGGCGCCAAGGTCAACCAACCCAATCTGGTACTACGTCAGAAAGGTGATCATACGATATCGTGTCGACTAAACTTTCGTTGCATTGGATGTAGCTGAACCAGACTGCTTTGTACATCGCATGCGAGCGCAATGTGATGCGGATCGCGACGTGGCTCCTCCAACACGACGCCGAGGTTAATATCAATTGCAAGGTGCGGGCTCTAAGAAGCGTAATTTCGAACTTCGCCATGGTGCTTGCATGCACTAACGTGGTATGCATTCTGGTTCGTGCTTGCTATCAAACCAAACAGTCCGGTGTTTCTCCGCTCATGTGCGCCTACCAGAACCAGAACCCAACACTTGCCACGATGTTACTAGAGAAAGGAGCGGTCGTCATCCGCCCACCGGCCACATTCAGTCGTATCAAGGTAAACAGACTATGACCGTTGTTCATCTTCTCGACAGTAGTGGAATATCACTTATACACTCCTGCTCGGACTGACAGTTCCCTGAGCTCGCGGACGAGCTTGACGAAGCTGAAGCGCCAGCCAATGACAAGAATGCGGTCGCAGTGCACTCCACTCTCCAGCAATACATTGACCGAGAGGCCGAACGCAGAGCTCGCGTGATCGAAGCTGCCAACGAGGCTCAGCGCCTTGAGGACCAACGCGTTTACCGCGAGCAACTCGCTCGAGACGGCGCCAAGCGCAAAGCTCGCCGTCGTCGACTGCGTCTAGAGGCTCAACAGCGGCGAAGCTTGCCGCCGGTGAAGGCTCTTCGTACTGCAACTGACTCAGCAGAAAAGGAATGCGACGACGAGCAGCAGTGCTCGACGTCGTACAGCAACAACCAGAACGGCGCCTTGCTGCTCTGGGAGAAGAAAACAGTGATCCCGCGCCCTCGATCCGTGGTGTCTTCGGACAGGCCTCGGTGGGTAGCGAGGCAGATCTACTGCACGCAGCAATCGCAGCCCCAGCGAACCGAGTCGGAGCACGACTTCATGCGTCAATGCACCAAACTCTTCGACTCGCTCGAGCTGGAGCGCAGTCGTCGTCTAAGCATGCGACCCACCGCCACGGCGCCGGCCAACGCTGGGCGAGTTGATCGCCACGGTGTGCTGCCATGCGACGTGCGGCCAGAAACTGCTTCGTTCTGACCGAGCAAGGCGATCTTGGCTGCTTGAAACGACGCCGCGCCTTCTCAATGCCTTTCGTGCGTCCTGCTTGATCAACTTGTGCAGCGGAGAGATAACCACCGAGACCGCAGCATGCCAGGCCGTGTCAGCGAGCACCACCAGGAGGAGGTACGGACGTGTGTGTGTGTGTGTGTTTGCTGGTGAAAATTGGTCCGAGTCTGACGTGACGTTTGTCGCCGTCCATAGCTGAGCAAGTTCCTCAAGTTCTTCCGCTCGCGCCTCAAGTCGCACCTCGAGAACGTCGAGGCTGATTTCGAGGACACTCGCTCGGACCGGTTGTCGTCCGAAGAAGTCTACAGCCAGAAGGACATCCAGGAGGCGATCAAGTCGCTATGCTTCGCTGTCAAGGTGCGACGCGGTGCAGCTTCAGTCTCCGGTAGTTTCACCCTGACATTGGTGCTGTAAGCGTAGGCCAACATTCGCAGCGAGCTGCAAGACACCATCAACATGATGGCGCTGCTACTGCGTCAGATCTTCGTGGAAGCGGAAGACAGCGTACGACCTGAGAGATAATGGCGACGTGCACCAGGACACAGCCGCTCACTTTTGCAGGTTTCGTTTGACAGGACCTCGCGCTGGACCTGGACATTGCCATGGTTGAAGACAAAGAACTGCTGGAGCGAGTGGAGCAGCTCAGCGTGTCCGAGTGGACGAGCGGAGACTCAAGTGGGGCGGCACAGATCGGCGCGCTGCCGAAAAACAATGCAAAGGTGAACGCCGAGGCCGAGGCCACGGACAGGCTGGAGAAACGACTACAGCACGAGCAGGAGCAGCACGAAGAAGAGATTCGTGCAGCAAAACTCACGTCGAAGCAAGAGGTGGACGCGCTCGGGGCTGCGCACGCCAAGGAGCTGCGCAAGTTGCAGCGCAAGCTCGAGCAGGCCAACGAGCGCGTGGAGGAGCTCGAGAGGCAGGTGGAGGACGGCCGGCAGCACATCTCTCAGACGTCGCAGTTCCAGTCCATGAAGCGCATGGTGACGACCAAGAACCAGCAGCTGCAGGACCTACGCCGCCGTCTGCAGCGCTACGAGCCGGACTACGCCGAGGACGACGGCGAGACCAAGAACGCCGACGAGGACGACGACTAGCTTCCATGTCTGCATAGCCCAACAGCGTAAAGAGTCCAATGCCCAGCACACCCTTCACTCCATCGATCCCTGCAACCTGTTCACCCCTGTAGTAGAATACCCGTCGACTGCATGGCTGCAAAATGTCTCTGTGCACACGGAAAACAGCGAGAGAGAGAGAGAGAAAGGGGGGGGACCTAGAGTCGAACGAGGGTGAAGTGGTCGTGCGTCCTTCTCAATAGAGTTCGTTCTGGTTATCCGCTGCTACCAAGGGTCCTGCTTACAGTCCACCAAACTCCAGGGAGCCAGCACGAAATCGCGCGCCAGGGCCGCAGCCGGAGCAAAGCCCAGCCACCGCCCATAGAGACCTCGTCCTTCTGCCTCCCGCGATCGTAAAACTGCCACGTCCATCCCGGCTGCTTACAGGCCGAGCTTGGTGCGGCGCCAGTGGCGGCGCTTGGCGTTGTACCTGTAGGTGGTGATAACACGAGAGAGGTGCGTCAGGGGATAATCCTCCAAACAGGAATAATCAAGGGCACGCACTTGATGGTGTTGTCAGTGCGCAGACGGATCCACTGCGGGATCGGGCGGTTCTGCTTGGCCTTCTTGGCGAGGATGCGCTTGGTACGGAAGGTCTTGTGCGACGGCTGGCGGCACCACAACAGCAGCGTGACACGTTAGAGGGAGCTGCATCCTGGATCCAAACCCGCGCGGGTTTCTCTGAATTGGCGAGGCGCCTGGCGCCGAAAAGCAGCGCGCGCGACGCGCCGCCGAGAGGCGCACACGGCCGTGGGAACGGCCCGCGGCCGCGCATCTCGCTCGCCTGCGCCGCGCGCCCTGCAGCTTTAGCCTACGACAGCTCCACGCACCATTTTGGAAGGAATTTATGCGGACTGACGCGCTCGGAGGCACTGAGGCGCCCAGGCGGAAGCGCGCAGCCAACCAGTGGCTGCAGCCGTTTTTACTCGCAACTTTACTTTTTACGCGCACCGCACCGGGGCCCGTAAGAAGGTTTTTACGCGCTGGTGTGCGCTTCCACAATGTATCCATGTGACTTTTTTCGTGTACACTTGGGCGATTGGGTTGACAAACAAGGCGAACCCTGCCGGAAGATCGCCATGTAGCGCCTGGGTTGGCGCTGCTCCATGCCTGCCAGCACGCGGCGCCGACCTCGCTGGGTCTACCCCTCCCTTACTTCCACCCGCGGGCGTGGGTTCAGACGCGCGCGCGCGCTCCCATATCACCCGCCCGGAAACCCCTTCAGCCGCGCGCGATCGGTTTCCGCAGGGTTTCGTCCCACCACTTGATCTTTGTATACGGCCGCCGAAAATCCACTTTCTCTTTTTCGCGTCAACTCGCTCAACTCAGAGGCCGGGGGACCCATTCCTGCTCCTGCCCCGACGCTCGTCATGGAGGCGGCACGCAGCGGGAGCGCGAGCGCGAGCGCGGAGCTCCCGGCCGCGGCGCCGCCGCCCATCCAGCCGCCGCTGCTGCGCGCGCCGATCAACGTCGCGCGCGCGTCCTCGCCGCTCAAGTCGGCGCTGCGCAAGCCGCGCAGCCCGCAGCAGCCCAAGATCGCGCGGCGCGTGTCCATCGAGGACGCGGGCGAGTCCTCGTCCGCGCGCGCGGCGGCGCTGGGCGACTCGGGCGTGAGCCTGCGCTTCCGCCGCACGCCGCCCAGCAGCCGCACGTCCGCGCGCAGCTCGTTCGCGCTGCGCGAGGCGCGCGCGTCCTCGAGCGTGGGCGGCGGCCTGCGTGAAAGCTTCTTCGGCGCCCTCGGGCGCCCCGCGGCGGCGCCCGACCCGCTGGAGCTGTCCCCGAACCAGGAGTTCGACCTGGACGTGATCGACGAGCGCGGCGGCCTGGACGAGCACCTGGGGCAGCTCCTCAAGCCGCAGCTGGACCTGCGCAGCTGGTCGCGCGAGGGCTACGTCGTGCTCGGCGTGGGGCTCGCGCTGCTCGGGCTCACGTTCGTACTGGCCGAGGCCGTGGACTCGCTGCGCGGGTACGCCCTCGACCCGGGCCTCGTCTTCGGCTCGCTGCTCACGCTCACGCTGTGCGCGGGCGTCTTCGTGACGTACCACGGCGTGCAGAGCTACCAGCGACACCCCAACCCGCTCATCTACTACAAGTGCGTGATCGACATGGTGCTGGCGCTCAGGTTCCTGCTCGACCCGCTGCTGCTGGACATGGGCGTGTACCGAGCGGGCGACGAGGGGTCCTGCGCCTACCTGTCGGGCGCCACGCAGTTCCTCTACTTGTCCAGCGACTGCTGGTACTTCGCGCAGATCCTCGACCTCTACTGGTCACTTACGAACCCCTTCATGAGCGTCACGGCGAACCGCCGACTCTACAAGATGATGGTGTACTCTGCTGGAGCCTTCACGGGGGTCATTGCAGCCTTCGTGCCCGGCATCCACGGCTTGGCAGACGGAAACTACTGCTGGACCAAGCGGAAAACCTCGGACGACCCTGTCGATAGAGACTTTTTCCACCTCAACCGGGGGAGCTGGCTGCTGTTCTACATGTGGATGATCCTGTTCTACATTTCGGGGATCGCAGTTCTGGTTTTCGGCGTCAAGCGGCTGCGATCAGGACTACGAGACACCCTGCAGAGTCGGCGCGAGATGCTTCGGAATGGCGCGCTGTCGATCACAAGCTACACCATCTACTGGACCATCGTCTTTATCTGGTACGCTCTGTCCTTTCAGACGCGCACAACTTACGACAAAGATGGGAACTTGCCGCCAAGCCACGTTTTCCGTGCATTCACCTTCACACTCTCAGCTCGCGGTGCCATCGACTATTTCGTGTGGTTTATGATCAACAGTCCTGCGCTGGTTCGAGCAAACTGGCTGAAGTTTTCTACGGACTCGGCTGACAAGCAATTTAGTGCGCAGCTGAATACGGCTCTCCAGGAGGAGCTCATCTATTTTACCATCGAAGGTATGACGCGAGCTGTCCAGATCGCCGAAGAGGATCTCATTCGCATACGCGCTCGGTCTCCAACGCAGGAGCTTGTATTGGGTGCTAGTGACGACGAAGACAGCAGAGGTTCGTCTGAGGATCCTGCTGAGGCAGCAACAAGAGCAACAGGTCCGCTTGGAATGGGCAGTAGTGGAAATTTGCTGCAGAGTATGCAGAAAAATCGGATGATTAACAGCATCCAGGAAGTTATTAGTGCTGGACTCCACCGCTCTAGCAATGCCGATGCAGAAGGTCGACGAGCGAGAAAGAAAAACAGCAAGGAGCCCGACTTCAGTTTTGAAATTCCTCACGATCAACGCTCGATGCAACAACAGCCTAAAGGGGATTGTCGTGAAGCCGAACCCTCAAATGCATCGACCGTGGATACATCGATTAACACGATATCATCGCTTCCTGTGTCAGGCACTACCACGGCGTCCATTCGGTTCACTCCTTACAAGCCGCAGGCATTTGCGGAGCTGCGCCAAGCCTACGGTATAAAGGCAATAGACTTCATGAAGTCTTTTCAGACGAGTACCAAGCCGAATATCAGCGAAGGTGCAAGTGGCGCGTTCATGTTCTTCAGCGGTGACAAGAAGTACATTGTGAAGTCGATGGCTGAAGAGGAAGCGCGGTTTCTGTGCGAGATTGCAGAAAAGTACACGGAGTACCTGACCCTGAATCCGTGCTCGCTCATAACCAAGTTTTACGGCTGTTTCAAGATTACCATGTACGACAAGCGCTTCTACTTCATCGTTATGGAAAACTTGTTCGATGTGATGGAAGAGGGTGTACAGATCCACCACCGGTTTGATATCAAGGGGTCGTGGATAAACCGTAGCTACAAGCGTCCGCGTCGTGGTGCAAAGGTAAAATGCCGTCATTGCTCCATGATGTTCAAATACGGCGCCAAGAAAAGCCAGCTCCAGTGCCCCAATGTCGTGGGACTGCATGAGCCCAATGTTGTGCTGAAGGATAACGATCTTCGCACGCGAATGAGAATAGGCACTGAAGAAGGTGTCGAGCTGTATGAACAACTTCGGGATGATTCGCTGTTTCTCTGCGAGCTTGGTATTATGGACTACAGTCTGCTCCTCGGTGTCATGGATATTGAGTTTGTCGTGGATCAGCCTTCCCAACCTCCTGATAGCAACATCTCCCTGAGCGAGCACACGGCAGCCAACACGGCGTCCAACTCAGAAACAACCAACAGTATTAGCAACGACAGCTTCATATCCGCATCGTCATCAGGTTGGTCAGGGTCAACTGGTAACTCTGCCGGTGGATCGTCAACGAACAAGCACATCCATCACCACGAAGATGATTCCATGGCAAACACTTCTCAAAAACTAGGTATGAGCGGAGCGCCTAGCGTACACTCGCTGTTCCAGCAGCCGGAAGACCCTCTGAATCAATCGCGGTTTCCATCAACGGGTGGGGAGCCACGTCGGAAGCGCTCGATGCGAAAAAGCAAGCGCGTGTTCGGTCCTGGCTACTACTACGTTGGCATCATCGACATCCTGCAGACGTGGACGCTGCAGAAGAAGCTCGAGCGATTCTGGAAGGTGAACATTCAGCAGAAGGACGGTGAAGGCCTCTCTGCAATCGATCCGGTGCAGTACCAGCAGCGTTTTGAGGCCAAGTTGCGCGAGATCATTGCGGTCCCGAAGGAGTATTACCACCGCCAGCGCCGTAACCGGCCGGCGAAGAACGCGGGTAACATCTTCGAGTCGGTGCAGCGTCTAAGCCCCGTGCTTCAAGCTGCGGCCGCGTTCGAGGATGCAGGTGCCGCCAAGGAAGCCCGCCGCGAGATGGCCCGCAACCGCGGCGACTCGACAGACACGGACTCCTCTGGGATGTCCTCCAGCGTAGCGGACGACGGTGATCTGGAGCAGGCCAGCCGGAACCCGACGCCGATCTTGCTGCCGTTCAACCAGCGGCTGATCACGACGAGCTCGATGCGCAGCCAAATGAGCCTGTCGGAGCTGGCGGTGTAAGCAGTTCGCCTAGTGGCAAGTCTGCATTTCAGTATCGGCGCGGTGGTGCCAGCGGGACTCGTGAAAACGTTGAAGTTGAAGCGGCCAGTAGGGCAAGTAGGAATAGATTAGCTAGGCGTGCCGCAGTGGAGACCACCGCCCCCGCCGTGTACAGTATAATATACTGCATGCAATAGTTGAAGTGCCCTGGCCAATAAGCCCCAGGGGCTACCGGTAATAAGTACATGTAGTCAGCACTGCGGGGAGGGGCTGCCCCTCCCCTCCGCGCTGACTCCAGCAACCTGTTTTTCTGTATGCACTGTTCAGATCGCCCTAATACTGTAGCAGCAACCACCGCATGGCCCTTCATGGCCCACAACTCGGTTTTCCAGACGACAGCAGTCGCAGGTTGGACCAATGCGGCCGGCGGTTGCGTTGCAGCTGCCGTCGATCCCGCCTCTATCCTGGAGCCGCTGCAAGGCATCACGGCCATGTCGGTGCCATGAAGTCGCGTGTGGTGTTTTCCACCCGCCGCACGCTCTTCTGCACGATTTGAGTCGCCGGCATGATCGGCAGCAAGTGACCATCTGGCGGGTGCCAGACGCGCGCCGTAACGGCCGAAAACACTTGACCCCACTATGCTGTGCACGGGAAAGGCTCGGCAGCAGGCCGTGCGTCGCGGCGTCGACCACCTCGGCCGCGCTGCACTATAATAATACCGGTACAGTACCCCCGAGCGCCGGCCCAGACTTCCGCTGAACAGGCTGGCAGCAGAGGATGCAGGCCCCGAACCAGCAGGCGCTGGGCTGGAGCGGCCAGGTGCAGCGCAAGGTGGCGCCGCCACGCGCGCGCAGTGCCAGTCTCCCGTCGGTGGACGCCGAGCAGCAGCAGCGAGCGCGCGGCACAAGCGACGCGCTCCTCTACCCCCGCGACGCGGCGCCCCGGCGCCGAGGCTTCTCGCTGGCGCGTCACCAGTCCGTGCCCGCCATGTCCGTGGGCAAGCCGCGCCGGCGGCGCAAGGTCACGTTCAGGAACATGTACACGCCCGACGTGGTGCCGCCGCCCAAGGTTGAGAGCTACGACGAGCTCGTGTTCAACGTGGCCGGGCTGTTCCACACCACGTCCTTCCTGCACGACCCCGAGGACTGGGGCGAGGACCCCGCGTCCGGCAGCATGTCGTCCGAGGACGACGACTACGAGCCCGAGCCGCCGCTCGAGCGGTCCGTGCCGCTCATGATCGCAGAGTTCCTTCACCGCTCCGCCGTGTTCCTGGGCTACCCGCAGGGCGACACGCCGTGGCTGCCCGGCTTCCGCGAGGACAAGAAGTTCTCGGGCAACGACGTCAAGCGCTGGCGCCGCCTCGCGCACTTCGACTGGGAGGCCGAGGAGCGCGACTTCAACAAGTGCCACCGCCGCCCGCCGCCCATGGCGTCGCAGCCCTCGCTCGGACGCACCGTGTCCGTCGAGTCCAATGGCCACACGTCCGTCATGACGACGCTGGGCGCCAGCTTCCGCATGCGGCGGCAGGACAGCAGCGTGAGCGTCGACTCGGCCGAGTCGACGTCCAGCATGCGCAGCCAGGAGAGCCACGTCTCGGGCAAGGGCAAGGCCAAGTTCCGCTCCGCCGTGTCGGGCTGGATCCGCAAGCACCGGCGTCAGCATAGTAAGGAGAACAACTCCGCGGAAGAGCAGGAACAGGGACAGGAACCCGAGAGCGCCGAGAAGGAGGGCGAGAAGAAGAAGCGCCACGACAAGCACAAGCCCGTGTCCTGGCTCAACCCGCCGCCCATCTCGTCGTCAAGAGACCTCAAGCTGCTCGTGGACATTATCAACTCGTGCGTGTACTGCGGGCAGTTCCAGTTCAGGAAGCGCGACATCGTGCGTCTGTGCAATGTCAGGATTTAGAAGCGGCGTCCGCCCCACTCCCCGTTTTATTGCACCCCCGTCGGAGGAAGACAGGAACGCGCAGCTACCAGCTTTGTAATGTGTTAACAGTCCCGCATGTCGAATACAGTTCACTGTCCGTATTGCATCAGACGTTACTCCTTCCGAACGCAACAGGGACAAGCAGGCAGGATCGTGTAACGCCGTGACTTTAGTGTTCACGCCAGCCGTGCATCGATTGCCGCACCATTAATCCCTCAATAACGTGCTTGTTGGGTTTCATAGTTTGTTCCTTCACATTATTGACCTTAACCAAATAAAAATCTGCTCCCAGTCGCTCACTACTTAGATCCAGCCGTCCTCCTCCACGATGAACTCGAGACGAACCAGGTCGTTCACCTCGTCTGGCGTGAACAGCACCTCGCCGAAGTTCACGCAGCAGTTGACCACGTCGCACAGCTTCTCGAGCTTGGCGTTCGACGGCACTTCCAGCTCGTCCTCGTCTTCCTCCTTTTCGGGCTCCTCCTCAACGACGCTTGCGCTCAGAGACCGGTGGAACGACGAGCTGTGCAGTCTCCGGGGAGCCCTTGACTGCTGGCTGTCACTATCACTATCAGTACCCTCCGTTACGGCGGAGCTGGTACGCGAGGACGGTGCCTCGACGTCCTTACCCTTCACGCCCAGAGCGGTGGCGGCCTGGGCCGTCGTGACCTCCTCGAGAATCCAGTCGTGCAACGCAAGCCGACGCCACATGCGGATCTCCTCGTTCGAGATGCTCACCACATTACCGTGCTTCGTGCGCGTGCCGTGAAGGAATGCCATAGAGCGTTCGAGGAACTCCTGCACCTTTGTGGTCGTTGGCCGTTGGTCGTGGGCCGCAAACTTGCACACGCGAACCAGCACGTCGTCGTAGCTCTCCAGAGCGGTGTAAGCACCTGCAGCGCCATCGTTGGCGTCAAAGGCAATAATAGTCGGCTTCCGACTGAACCGCGTGCGCTTGGCAACACCGGGCGACAGCACCTCCTCAGCGGGGATGGGGCTTGGCTCCTTGCGGCCCGAGATGGAGCGGCGGAGCAGCTCCGCCGCCTTAGCCTTCTCAGCTGCCATGGCAAATTTGCGCGCCTCCGAGCTACGCGAGAAGCTCGTGCGGTCCTTCTGGAGGTCAAGATCGATGTTGCCGCGTCCGCCGATGAGCCTGGCCTGGATCGGGATCTTACGCCAGATCTTCGAGATGAGGTGTGTCGGGGCCTGCTCCATGAAGTCCATGCTCTGCGAGCGTCGATCGAGGCCGCGCGTAGGGCGCTTCGTGTCCTCGTAGTCATCGTCGCTGTCCGAGTCCCAAGTGGACGCGTGCGGCTTGACCACCGCCTGCTCCTGCTTCAAGTAGGACGCGCGCTCGGCCTCCGCCTTCTCCCTCTTTCTCTCCTTCCTGGCCGAGGACGAGAAGCTGAGCGACATGCCGCGCTCCTTCTTGGGCTTCTTGCCCTCCCTCGGCTTGTCCGCCGCCTTGGCGGGGTTGTGCAGGTCGTGGCCCTGGAAGCTGCCCCGCCCGGGCCCGCTGATGCCGGCGATGGAGCTGGAGCTCGGCTGGTACGCGCTGGGCGCCGTCTTAACGCTGCCGAAGCTCGTCAAGCTCTGGCTGGACGCCCGCAGCTTGGTCCGGTGGCCACACCTCGCGTTGGGCGTGGGCGCGGCCAGCGTGGCGCCAGGCTGCAGCTCCAGCGCCATGTTGCCGTGCACGCCGCTGTTGCGCAGCGTGCGGCTGCCCGTGCAGGGCGGGCGGGCGCCCCCCGCGCTCACGCTCCTGCTGCCGAGCTTGGGCGGCTCGACGGACGAGGTGGACGTGAAGCCCGAGTGGCCGCTGTTGCGGCTGCCGCGCGCGCTGCCCGCGGGCTGCTGCTGCTGCTGGCTCGTGACCTTGCTGGCCTTGCCGCCGAAGAGGCTGCCGCGGCTGGGCGCCGTGCTGAACGCGTGGTTGAGCGTCTGCGTGAGCGAGTGGCGCGCGCCGTCCTCGGGCGCCTTCTTGGCCTTGGGCGTGGCGGCCTGCGCGCCGTAGGGCAGCGACATGACCACGGGCGGCGACGGCTCGGACGACGCGCGGTGCTTCTCGCGCCAGCCCGAGAGCGAGAAGCTCGAGTGGCGGCCCTCCTTCTTCTTCGACGGCCGCTCGCGCGCCGCCGCCTGCGCCTCGGCCGAGAGCTCCGCGTCCAGCCCCGCGCCGCTCAGGCGGCCCGTGAACGAGAAGCTGCCGCTGCGGCGCGAGCCTGGGAAGATCTTCTTGATGCCCGAGTAGATGTCCTTGGCCTGCTGCGACATCGCGTCCTGATCTCCTCCTAGTGGCGAGTCCCGCGTGTATCAAAAGGTGGCGAGGGGGCTGAGACTCGGGAGAGAGGGGGGGGGGCGGGAGCGTACGTATACGAGGGCAAAAGCGTATACCAGCAGTCGACGGGCTCTTGGGGCCGCCGCCTTGCCTGCCTCTTGAGATGTGGGCGAGATTCGCGGGGGGGCCGCAATGCGCCGCGAACGCAGAAAGAAAGGGAGCAACTCAGTTTTTGGCTTTTGTTGACAAGAAACGGTCTCCCGTCGCAAAACCCGGTGGGGGCATCGGAAATTTGCGCGCCACGGCGGAGCGAAACACGGTGCGCTTCCCCGAGTGATAGGAAGGGAAATGTATGGTGGGAAGGAATCAGGGGGGAATGAGACGCCACCGTGTTTTGGAGAGAGGGTAGGGGCAGGGATGGGCCCCAGCTGGCGGTTGGCTGGTCGGGCTTTTTGCCGTGACTGCTCCTGCCGCTGCGGAGCCTAATCCGGCTGATTGGCGGAGCGCCCTCGGGCTCCGCTCAGCGGGACAGCTGGCTCCGGGCCACGGGAGCGGCGCCTCCGGATGCGGGACGCACTTGGAGCTGGACGCCACAGTCTCAAGTTCTCCTGATGGTGGCGAAATTTGCCCACCCAAAGCAGTTTACGTAGCGACAATAATTTGGCGCCGTTTCGCGGGCACCGATGAAACGGTCGCGACGATTGACTCGGCGGGGAACGTTCTCAAGAGGATGGGTGCGCATCGCACCGTCGCCCCCCGTTTAGGAGTCGCACTACAGTAAAACCTCGTGACAGCGCGGACATTCGCGAAGGGGTCAGCTCGAAAGCGACATATGCGAAGCCCCAAGTCTGACTCTCGAGCTTGAAGCGTTGCGCGCCGCTGACTATTTTCGGATCGGGTGGCTGCCTTTTGCCCGTCGTTGATCGTTGCCAGGAGTTGTCGCAGTCGCAGCGGCGCCTTGCCAATTATTACGCGCTGCTGCTAGCGGCCAAGTACAGTGTGTACAGTGTGCTGCGTTGCCCATGACGCGGCGGCCTTCGTCTGATGGATCACGGTCAGCTCCTTTTATTTCCGATGGCACCCCGGTGCCAGTGGCAATTTGGCACCGCACCGCAGCACTGCCTTCTTAACGAGTGGAGCAGAAGAGCCGAGGCTCCACCAGGGTCCTAACACTATTATTAGCCGCAACGAACGCATGGCGGGCTCTGCGACACATTGGCACGAGCGGCCTGCCACTGTCAATGACAGGCTGCCACCGCTTGCTCGACGCGGGTTGCTTCTGAAGTAGTTCCAATATGTCCTGCTCCAATGCTGCATTGGTGTCTTCTTGAGAGTGATATGTACTGCGCTGAGTCTGGGGTCTGGGGACTGCAGGGGTTGCTCATCGTTGTAAGCCGTGTAGCCATTTCGGATACACTGTATCTTGGAAGCTGTACCACTGCAGTCACTCAAAAGTGCCATCGTGAACTGCACGGTGACAGCAGTAGCGACGCTGCTGATGCTGCCCACGGGTTGACATCATTGGATGTTGCGAAGCTTATCTGCGCACTGCATTTGAGCGTGTACTGTATTTAAATAACTGAAATGACCTATGAGGCCAGGCAAAATTGTACTGTTCTGGAGAATCCTGCACAATAAAGAGCAAGTCACTCGATGACAAGCTGTGACGCTGCGCTTTAGAAAAGTTGGTGTTGGCGTTTGCAGTTTTGTGCCTGTCGCTTCTTTTGACCAAACTGACGGAACAGCGCTCTTAGTCTAAAGTCCCACCACCAGGGTTCGATAGTGACAGGACCATAAAACACACAATAGCTTAGAGCAGCACACCAAAACAAGACAGGCACACAAACGGGCGGACCAGCACATCTAGGATCAGGAAAATACACCAATAGTAGGACGGGAACACCAAAGTGTGCAAGAAAAACCCAATGGGAGATCCCACCACACAAAGCGGGATATTACCCAATTGGATACCATAAATCGTTTATTATCGCCCAATCACATTTTGGTCTGTTGTATCCACCCCGACGGGGAAGCGGACCACCACCACTCGCATTTGACCGACAAGCGCCCAAGTTTGACAGACCCCCACCCAATATAAGCAGCTCCCATCATGCCGACGAAGTATCAGTGGACCCAACTTACCGGGAGCATGCCCAAAGACGATGCTGAGATGGTTCTTGCCTCCTTGAAGGCGTTCAAGATCGCCAAGAGTCATCGCATTTCCTGCACTTTGTGCACAAGCTCAGCGCCACATACGATGCAATACCAACTGCTTGCGTGCATTTGCTCCGCGTGCAAGAGCGTGGTGCCGTACGCGCAATGTGAGTGGAAGGGAAGGTGTTGCGGTGTCACTACCTTCCCCTTGTATCGATTGCGGAAAGGGGTGCCCATGTGACCCATATCAATCCACCTAAACAAGGCGTCATGGCCAACATTCGCAAGGATTTTGCAAAGTGTCGTGCAGAGGATGGAATGAAGCCTGCCCATATCCGTCTGTGGTGTAGTAGAACGCACAAGTTAGTCCTCCCACAGACACAACAACCGCCGAGCAAGTCAGCGCTTATCGGCCTGTGCTAGGGGTCCCCTAGCGGTTCGGCCCTTCCGGGACAGTAGTGGCGGCTCCCGCCGAGACCAGGCAACCAAGCCAGTCGAAACCTTGGGAAGCCAGCTGAGCTCACTGACTTCCGCCTTGAACCCCGTGCCCTCCACCAAAGGATGGACGGCGGCGCGCGAGCGCTTTTA
>BSXT01000830.1:0-49822 GCA_030267785.1 Phytophthora fragariaefolia | reverse complement strand
CAATATTTTTAGCTGCTGTTCGACTAAAGGCTTTTTGAAAACTCTCGCGCCCATGACAACACGCCCGAGTGATGCAAACGACGCATCTGTGGTATAGTTTTGGAAAGGGCAACCAATGCAGAAAAGAAAACAAAATGGAGATTTATTAAGTGTTCTAAACTTTAGGCGCACATACTAATCTCCAACCTATATGTCTATCGGACCGCCATTTTTGAGAACAACGTGAGCCATTCGGGTCGGCATACCCTCCACGAGATGCCGGAAGTAGTTTTGCTTGATGTTGTTCCAGCTACGAGTGATCTGAGCCTTTAATTCCTCGTTAGAATCGAACTGCCGCCCTCCTTCATATACAGACCACGCCAACTGCCCCCAAACGTTTTCTATCGGATTCAAATCTGAACTTTTAGCGGGCCACTTTAGCTTACGGATCCCCAGCGCCTCAATGTGAGCCTTAGTAAAACGTGATTCGTGAATAGATGCGTTATCTTGTTGAAAAATCGGGGAAATGCCATGATTTTTACGAAGGTATTCGAGAAAAGGCGTAAGATACCCGTCCAGCGTTTTAGTGTAGCATTCAGAGTTTTGTCTCCCCTCCAAAAAAGCGATCTCAGTTTTTCCAAAATAGGTCATTCCCGCCCAAACCATCACGCTTCCTCCCCCACTCGCTCGCTTCGAGAAAAGTTCATGGTCGTTCCTGACGTCATGCCAGTAGTACTGGTAGCCGTCAGGGCCGTCAAGTTAAATTTATTTTCGTCACTGAAAACAATACGGCGCCAAATCCTGGTTTTACTAAGAAATTTAGCAGCAAAAGCTGCTCGGGCGACTTTGTGGTTCGGCTTGATGGCGGGTGACGGTTTGTGCTCGATCCACTAGGCCAATTTAGACGAGTTGAGCAGCTTACGAATTGTACTGGGACGTAGAACGCCCTTGATCTCCACCGACACGCGTTTGGAGGAAAACTTTTTCACGGTGGCAAGTCGAAAAATTCGGCGGGTCATGCGTTTTGTGCATTTAGCCTTCCTTCCGACCTTTTTTGATGGTTTTGTAGCAGAAAGAGACGTCAACACGTTTCGCACAGCATGCTCACTGCGCTTGAGCTCACGCGCGATCCACCTGTTGCTTCTGCAGTCTCGGTGGTGAGCGAAAACGCGACCTTTCTCCTCCTCGGTCAATCTTGACCCCCTTGGCATTTTGGAGATCCCCCGAAGCCTCGAAATGTGGCGCCAGTAAAGCATCTTAAACAGGGAAACTGACGGTACAGTTTTCAGCCAATTAAAAGCAGTGGTTCCTGCAAAATTTTGCCTAATCGCTAGTGCGCCTATAGTTTGGAACACCCCCAAATGCGTCAATTTCCATCGCTTGACTGCAACAATTGTCGTTCGCAAAAATACAATACGGGGCCCGTGATAGCATCAATTGAGCGTGTTCTGCGGGTTGTGGCGTTTACAAAACAGCTTCTGTCGAGCGGCAGAAACACATATCGAGTGCGCCTATAGTTAATAGCAGCACTGTACTGTAGCAGGCTGCGAGCGCATAGTAGCTGGTTAAGTGACCCTGAACGAGGCGCTGCAGCACACGATTGCCGGAACGCGCGGCCACGTAGCGTTTTCGTTGTCCCCCGTCTCCAGCTTCGCCCATCAGGGCGGACCGTGCATGCCTCGGCCAGCACGACGCTTTGTGTGCGGGCCGGTGATGCTCAGGGCGGATAGTGTGTTGATAACGGATGTCGTTTACGAGCAAGGTTGGGCAGTGTCCAGTGGACACTTCCCGGTGTCGCACTGTCCACAACGGCGTATACTGGGTTGGCTTTAGACTCGCTAAGTTTATTGGAGAGAAATGCGAGCAGTAGTAGAGCTACCCACCGCGTAGAACGAGAACTCAACGCTGCGAGATTAGAGGAGCGTCCATGCCAGCTTTTCTCGCCGTGTCGTCGTCGCCATCAGCATCGCTATCGAGCCACCAACGCTTCTCGTCATTTACTTTGCGCCGACCGACTTGACGCGTCATACCCCACAGCTCGAGTATCACCGGCAGCCACTACGGTACTGCTCCTTCATTGAGCTTCCTCTCCATCGCTAAACTGCCAGCAACTCCCCCGCATATATGATAGCCTTCCTCGCCATCCCAGAGAGCACGGCGGCCCGCTTGAAGTCGCGTGCAGCCGCTGCACTGCAGCGCGAAGAAAGTGCCGTGAGCGACAACTCGACGCCGCCGGGCGTCTACGAAAACATGCCGGCAGGAAGTGCTCGGTGTGCCCGCAGCGCTCGATAGGAAGCGCATCGAGGCCAGCCGCGCCCGCAACCCAACCAAGCCTGCACGTTAACTGGAGGTCTCTCCCCCCCTCCTTTTCCTACTTCTGGCGCGAAAGCGGAGACAAACTCGCTCTCGCTTACGCCACGGCTTGCAGTGCAAGTTGCAGTGCCCGTTACTGTATTAAACACTGGCGCCGACTGTCGCGCTGCCACTTGCTCCTCTCGCACTGCAATTGGCGCAGTCCGCCCCTGGCGTCATCACCCCACACGCCGGCCCTGGCCAAGCTGAACCCTGCTTGAATCCTGCGACATGTTTCCAGAACCCCCGCGTAAACCGATATGCCCGAGGGAGGAAGCGCCGCCGAGTCACACACTCCAGAAGAAGCGCCGAGCCGACGGAGAGCGCAGGGACCTCGACGGCATGGAGGGCGCGCGCCAGGGCCCGCTCTCGCCCACGAACGCCGACGGCTTGGGCCCCGCCGCTGCCGCCGCCGCCACCGCCGCGACGCCCACCGCCTCGCGCACGCGCGCGTCGCTCGGCAGCAAGCTCAGCATGGCGCCCGACGACGCGTTCGCGCGCGAGCCCGAGTGCGGCGTGTGCACCAAGTCGTTCAACATTTTGCGGCGCCGCCACCACTGCCGCAGCTGCCACATCGCCGTGTGCAAGGAGTGCGGGCGCAAGGCCATCGACCGCAAGAAGCCCGAGCGCACGCGGCCGCAGTGGTACTGCCTGGGCTGCCTCGAGGACGACGCCACGCTCGAGGTCACGGGCTCGCGCCCCACGGTGAGCAAGCGCCGCAGCTTCTCGTCGTCGTCCTTCGCGCCCGCGAGCGCGCCGCAGGTCACCAATGTGAGTGGGAACAGGCCCAAGTTGAAGTGCGAGGGGGACTAACGAACTGACCGACTTGTCGCTGTGTGGCAGTTGGCGAGCACCGCCAAGTTCTGCATCGAGTGCGGCTACGAGCTGCCGCCGCGCGTCAAGTTCTGCATCGAGTGCGGCACGTCCGTGCGCCAGCAGGTCATGTCGCCCGTCAGTGTGGACGGCGTGGGGGTCGCGGACGTGGATCGCGGCAACAATCGAGGATTCCGCGACTCGTTGACGTCGAATCTCATGGTGATCGACGAGAACAGCGGGTCGCCGACAGAGCCCACGGATGGATCGGAGGATGACGCGCCCGTGGAACAGGAGTCGGAGGACGACGCGGAGCTAGAGAAAAAGGCAGAGGCCCCGGAAGCAGACGAGGACCCGGCAGCGAAGGCGAAGGAGTACGAGGATATGGTGGCACAGCTGCAGGCCGAGAATGAGAAGCTGCGCAATCGCGTGGAGAAGTTTAAACGCAAGATCTCAGAGGCGGAGAGGCGGAGGTTGGAGATGGAGGAGGAGCATGCCCGTGCAGTCTCGGAGGCTACTGCCGCAGCGGCCGCTGCTGCGACTGCTGCCGCGGAAGCGCAGGCGATTAACCGCAGCGCGTCGGAACGGCCAGCTCAGGTAGCACCTGCCCCAGCGTCAGCGGAAGCCGGGCCTACTACCAATGGTACGGGTGTTGCTGCGAAGGACCACCCGGATTACTTGAAGTACTTCAAGTTATTGACCATGGGGCTGCCTGCTGAACAAGTGAAGATGAAAATGCAGGCGGCTGGAGTGGACCCGTCGATGCTGGACGACCCGGATGCAATTATTGGAGGTACCGCTCCGAGTACAGAGAGTACGTCGGTATCACCTGCTGCAGGTGGTATCCTAGTGAAGGACGATGAACAGTACGCCAAGTTTTTCAAATTATTAAAGATGGGAATGCCATCCGAGCAGATCAAGCTAAAAATGAGTGCGAGTGGCCTGAATCCAGATCTTCTGGACACGCCAGATGCACCAATGCCTGGATCCAGTAGTGCTGGTGCTCCAGCGACAGCGTCTATCCAGGTGATAACTGTGAAGGAAGACCCGGCGTACGAAAAGTTCTTTAAGCTGGTTAAGATGGGCATGCCTCCCGAGCAAGTGAAAATGAAGATGAGTGCCGCAGATTTGAATGCGGACTTGTTGGATACACCCGATGCACCATCTCCTAACCAGAAGGCAGCTGCTGCTGGTGGAGCCAGCAATGGACTTCTTGCTGGGCTTCCACCCCCGACAGAGGCAGTAAAGGTGGATCCGTCGGCCTTGAAGGCAAGTTCGGCCTCAAAATTGAGCAAGGCAGCCCCCAAGAAGCCTGAGGAGCCTCAGCTTCCCAAGAAAGAAACGGTAAAGCCAAACGTCGAATTGCGTCCGCTGTTCTGGACTCGAGTGCCCGTTAATGTAGTCAGCAGCACCGTTTGGATGAAGCTGAATGATTCACATGCCGAGTTGGATGTGGATGAAATGGAGTGGATGTTCCGCAAAAACCCGGTGGAGGCAGCGAAAAAAATGGATGAAAAGAAGAAGGAAGCTGAAAAGGTGCCGGCTCAGCCAAAGGAAGTGCTCTTGTTCGATCCCAAGAGACAGCAGAATGTCTCCATTGCAATTGCTCGATTTAAAATGTCATCAGAGGATATCAAGAACGCTATCTATGCCTTGGACGGCCAAAAACTGGGTTCTGAAGTGCTGAACGTGCTGATTTCGATTTCTCCCACGCTAGAAGAAATCGACATGCTCAAAAATTACGATGGCGACGTAAAGCTGCTAGGAAATGTGGAAAAGTTTTTCCTTGACCTGCTGACTATCCCTCGCTATACCCAGCGTATCAAGTGCTTCAGGTACAAGTTGCAGTTCGAGAATCGTATCCTAGAAACACAGGCACAATTGGACACACTAGTTGCTGCTACAGACCAGGTTACTGAAAGTGACAAATTCCGCCGCGTTTTGGAGCACATTCTGGCGATCGGCAATTATTTGAATGGCAGCACGCCTCGTGGTGGTGCGTATGGCTTCAAGTTGGACACTCTAATGAAGCTGCATACTCTGAAATCTGTTGATCCTCGCGTCACCTTGATGCACTTCCTGTTGCGTCAGCTAGAAGAGAAGGCACCCGATGTGATTACATTCGCTGGAGAAGTCCCACACATTGTGGAGGCGAAGAGATTGTCTCTTGATCAACTGCGTGCTGATCTGTCTTCATATAACACCGAACTAGCGATGCTGAAGGGTCAAGTGGGCGCGTCAAAGAATGATCACATTGAGGGCGATAAATTTTACGAAGTGATGACCCCATTTGCGAAAGATGCCGAGGAGGTGCTGGAGGAGCTGGGGCGTGACTTTAATGGGTTGGAGACTTCCTATCAAGAGCTTGTAAGCTCCTTTGGCGAGGATCCGCGCAAGGTTGGTCCTATGGAGTTCTTTTCTATCTTGGATGAATTTGTGACGGAGTTCAAGAAGGCATACCGTCAAAATCAAACCAAGGAATACCAGGCTATCTATGAGGAAGCTGCCGCAGCTCGTGCTGCCGCAGAGGCTGAAAAGGCCGAGCAGCTGAAGAGGGAGGCTGAAGAGCGCCAGCGCCAGGAAGAGGAACGGCAGCAAAACTCAGCGACCTATGCTGAAATTATGTCCATAATCACCGCCTGGGCTGGGAAGCATTCGCCTGGCAACGAGGATACAGTGATTGGACAGTATAAGGATATTTCGCGAAGTTTTGGCATGGATGAAATTACTGCTGATGAGTTCTGTGACCACGTGCGGCAGTGTGTCGGGTCCAAATGCGCAAGCAAAATTATTCCAAACAGCGCGAAACTTTTGTCCGACGAAGCCAAGCAAAACGCTTTGCTGGAGGCACTTGCTCGCTTCAAGGAGCAAGTGAAGAAGGAAAAGGAATCGAAGAAACAACAGCGCAACTCGCTAGTATCCCCGCCTTCTGAGGGGCGCGAGAGAGCAGGGTCTTCTTCGGCAGGTCGCCGGCGCAACAAGGTGGTGGTCCCACTACCAATTAAAGACATCGAGCCCGTAGTTGGAGAGGAGGCTCAGCTGCTGCACAAGTCTATCCTGGAATCGGTCCTAGCGGCATTTGGCGGTGACACCAAGAAGATGAAGTCGTTTACGTCTCACACTCGAAAGTATGGCAACGAGCAGATCACGGCACACGAATTTTACCAATATTTAATGGACTCCTTCGACCCAGACTTCGTTGGACGTCTTGTACCGGACCTCGCTCGTCTTCTGCAGGATTCGGAGAAGCGACACGCTCTTATTCGCGCACTATGTGAGAGCGCACCGGGCTGGGCAAAATTCGCGGGATTATAGAATGGCACCTTCGTTGGCGTCGGTCACGAGGAGAAAAGCACATAGGCAGACAGGTTGATACTGTCAGCATCTCTCGTGGGCCAGGTTGATTGATATGAATTGGAGGAGTACTGAGCTCCGCATTTTTATAAGAAGATTACAGAACCCACTGCTTGTGGCTGCGAGTAAATTTTAATGTGGTGAAGTTTAATGAGTTGGTAAGATGCTTCGGACAGTACTAGGCCCGAAGGCTGCCGGAGCTGGCCTGCGGCACGAGCGGAAAGTCGCTGTAGTGCTTGGGCCTGCGCATCGCCGGGTCGGGTAGTGCTGTGCCCTTTTCCTGCTTGGCGCGCCACAGGTCCTGCTGGTCCTTGAGACCGCGCACCCAACGCTTCATATCGCCCTTGCTTTCCGCGCGCAGGAAGTAGCTGCGCTCCGGTGTCTTGACGACGAAACTGAAAACGCCGTGGTCGCCGTTTTCGAATCGTCGGATGGACTCGATGCCCAGGAGATCAATCACCTTGGATGCCTCCTGCGAGTTCTCGTGCTGGTAGTACTTGAGCTTCATGCCCTCCAAGGCGAAGAAGCGCTTGTTCCACTGCGGAGTTAGCAGTCGCTCTTTGGCCTTCATCTTATACAGGTAGCCACTGATAGGAACGGGACCGCGTTCAGCTGGAGTCTTCATGCTCGCCGTGGCTTCGTCGTCGGTGTGACTGCTGCCACTGAGAGAGTTAATAGCAAAGTGCAAACTGCATCGACATTATGCCCAGTGGACGTTGAAGGCTTCGAGGTCTTATCGTGTGCCATTGGAGGCACATGTTGAAGTGGTTGAAGCCCGCATTTAGAAGGTCTAAATCGAGAACGTTCTATTTTCAGATTGCACACAAAACCTACATAACTTTGATGTATCGCGCGTGTGACGGATACGTCAGACTAAGACCGTCGAGCGTCGATGCCAGCACTGCACGCGCTGCTGCTTTCCCTGGCGCTGATTGCTTCTCTGCTCTCGCTACTTGTGATCTCAGGCATGGCATCGAGCCATCGACCGTTGACACTGCGCGTGGAATTGCAGCAGCAGCTCGGACTGCCCGAGATGCTGCAGGCGCCAATGACATTGCGACTGTCAGACCACCCAACCTCGCTGTCGGAGCTGAACGACGTGCTTCGACAGTATTTGGCCGAGCGTTTAGATGCGGCTGAGGGCGGCGGTGAAGTGACGAAGGAGTTGGAGCTGGTAGTTGAAGTATACGACCAAAAGACACAGCAGTTTGCTTCGCTGGAGGAGCTATCGCAGCTCAGACGTCGATCACGACTGAGCGTAACGCTCGCTAACGCCGACAAACTTTTTCCGGATCATACATGTCTAGCGTTGCCGTCGAGGATTTTCGGTTTTGATGTTGCGGAGGGTGACAAGTTTGCTATCGACGGGAGGGTTGTGCATATCGGGGAGGTTGGTAACTCAGGGAAGGGTACTGGATTGACGACGTGGGATGGATCCGTGGTGCTGGCGAAGTACCTGGAGCACCAACGTCGCGGCGACATTGCAGGAACTCGCGTCGTGGAGCTGGGTGCCGGAACGGGACTAGTGGGCATCTCGGCTGCGCTACTTGGAGCGCGACAAGTGATTCTATCAGATCTCGACTACGTGGTAGAGAACCTCGCCAAGAATGTGGCCGAGACAATGAAGCTCGCGGCGAGTGCTGGCAAGCCCGTTGACTCCGATATCTCCACGCGTGTGTTGGACTGGTTCAACCCTCCAAGGGACTTGGGCGACATCGACTTTTTGCTGGCGTCGGACGTCGTGTGGGTCGAGGAGCTCATCCCGCCGCTGGTGGCAACCTTTGACGTGCTGCTGCGTCACTCGTCCGCCAAGACCCGCATCCTCATGTCGTACCAGAAGCGCAGCATCATGTCGGACCGACTGCTCTTCAGCGAGCTGGAGCGCCGCCACCTGGTCAAGACGCGCGTCCCAGCAGCGAACCTGCACCCGCGGTTTTCGACGGACCGCATCGACGTGTGGGAGATTGAGCGGGATAGCGCAGCGGCGCGAAGCGACTAGAAGCCGATGGTCGAACTCATGCTGCTGGGCAGCAAAGCCGATGCTACATCAACTGCTGCTTCACCCGACCGACGTCTAAACGTGCGCAGCGCAGTGGCCGTCTAATCAGCGCCCAAGCCATTGGTGCAAAATGGCCGTGACACTACGCGTATCACCAGCTTCAATTCCAGCACGCGGCAACTTTGTCAAACCGGAAATCATCTACAGTGTGCACTGTACTACTTTTGTCTATTTTCGTACTTAACGAATACCAGTGTGAAACAGACAAAGTTAGCGCGTGGTGAAGCCGCTACCGACCGATCTTGCGGCCATTCCCGCATTCGCCACCCCAGCCACAAGATGCTCGGCTTCCTGCGTGCCCCTGCCCGCCGCGCGGCGCTGCTGTCGCGCCGCCACGCCTCCAGCGAGAGCCTGCAGTGGGCCGCCGCCATGAACAAGCCGCTGGTCGAGTCGGACCCGGTGCTGTTCGACATCATCGAGCGCGAGAAGGCGCGCCAGCGCGACTGCATCTCGCTCATCGCGTCCGAGAACTGCACATCCGTGTCGGTGCTGGACGCGCTGGGCTCCGTCATGTCCAACAAGTACTCGGAGGGCTACCCGGGCCAGCGCTACTACGGCGGCAACCAGATCATCGACGAGGCCGAGGAGCTCTGCCGTGCGCGTGCGCTCGAGGCCTTCAACCTCGACCCGGAGCAGTGGGGCGTCAACGTGCAGTCGCTGTCCGGCTCGCCCGCCAACTTCCAGGTCTACACGGCGCTGCTGGCGCCGCACGACCGTATCATGGCCCTGGACCTGCCGCACGGCGGCCATCTGTCGCACGGCTACCAGCTCGGCCGCAAGAAGATCTCGGCCACGTCCATCTTCTTCGAGAGCATGCCCTACCGCCTGGACGAGAGCACGGGCCTGATCGACTACGACGGCCTCGAGAAGTCGGCAGCGCTCTTCCGCCCCAAGCTCATCGTCGCCGGCACCAGCGCCTACTCGCGTCACATCGACTACGCGCGTATGCGCGAGATTTGTGACCAGCAGGACGCCGTCCTGCTCGCCGACATGGCGCACATCAGTGGCCTCGTGGCTGCGGGCGCCGTGCCCTCTCCCTTCGAGTACGCCGATGTGGTGACAACCACCACGCACAAGTCGCTGCGTGGTCCTCGCGGAGCCATGATCTTCTACCGCAAGGGTGTGCACCACGTTGACAAGAAGAGCGGCAAGGAGGTCATGTACGACCTGCAGCAGAAGATCGATTTTGCCGTGTTCCCTGGCCTCCAGGGCGGTCCGCACAACCACACCATTGCGGCCCTTAGCACGGCGCTGCTCCAGGCGCAGAGCCCGGAGTTCAAGGCCTACCAGAAGCAAGTGATCAACAACTCGCGTGCCATGGCGGCTGAGCTTATGGAGCGTGGTTACGAGGTTGTCTCCAACGGCACGGACAACCACTTGGCGCTGGTGGATGTGAAGAAGTCGCGAGGTGTGGACGGAGCCCGAGTCGAGTTTGTGCTCGAGAGCGCCAACATGGTTGTGAACAAGAACACGGTGCCCGGAGACAAGAGCGCTTTCGTGCCTGGTGGCATTCGTCTTGGTGCCCCCGCGCTGACGACGCGCGGCTGCACGGAGGAAGACTTCAAGCAGGTGGCTGCCTTCCTCGACTCTGGTGTGAAGCTCACGGCTGAGCTGAATGAGCGCGCACGCTCGCAGGGTCTGAAGAAGGTGAAGGACTTCAAGGACTTTGTCGTTGCTGATGCTGAGGCGAAGGACAAGGTGGGCGCGCTCAGGGCCGACGTGACCGCATTCGTGCGCCAGTTCCCGACCATCGGTTTCAGCGAGGAGGACATGAAGTACAAGGATTAAGTTCCGACCTGCAAAGAAGATACCTCACTGATTGTATCAATCATTGTCCCCCCGACACTGTTGATTCGTTTTGATCCGTCTGCTTCTTTGCCTCGAGGCTTTCTGCGAGGACGACCAAGAGGGCGACTTGGATAATGAAGCGGCTCATGCTCCCTGAAATTGCGGTGACAGGCAGCGTGAGCCTCTCTTGGCACCTCATGCACGAAGTCGGTGGTGGCGTGTAGATGAACGGAGATGAGATCAAAATAGATAAGTTTAGCAATGAACGCTATTGAACTTCAACTGCTCCCTGCCCTGCTCTTGTGGCCTATAACTCGTTGCACGGTTCAGTTCACTCCAGTATTCAACACTCCAGTTTTCAATAACTTCAACTACTGTACATGCACTATTCAACAGCGTGGCACATGTATTCGTATTACTAGTGCTGATATCTACCGCAAGTGACACCTTTGTTTCCGCCTAAGCTAATTTGTGCTTTGCACGCACGACGCAAAAGTGGCTGGATCTGACGATTTAAAATTCGTTCGCATAAAATATTCGCATTTTTGATGGACCTGCTTGAAAGTGAGGAAATCACATACTACTGTAGTAACAGCAATCGCTATTGCAGTGGCAGTCGAATGAAACTAGCACAGCATGCAGCTCTCGCATGTATAGTGCTGAAGCTGCTATAAACTCACCGCACCCACAACATCCTGGATTGTTCACTAAGCTTAGGTACCACCTTGATGTATCAGCGAAATTTTTGTTGCTCTCTCACCCACGAGACCAGCATCACCCTCGCTCATATTTCTCGGGGAGCTATTCTTGTACAACGTGTAACGAGAACTGCACGCTCGCATGAGCGGCACTGCTTCCGACGCCAAGTGCCATGTTATGCAGACTACCATATGCAGCAAGCACGTGCAGCCATGTTGGAAAGCTCCCCCGGCCAAACCGATGGCCAAGTGGCGACACATTTCTCAGAGCGCCGCCATGCTGTGCGTCCCACTCGACTGCCCTTGACTTGCGGCCACTATGCCTGCTATTCGGTGCGCGATGCATGGGGATTACCATTTGGTGACGTGCGGCCCCCACGCCAGGAGCGGTGGGCGAGGCCTGTCCAGCAGCCAGTGACAGGCCCAAGCACACGGCCGACGACTTAGCACTCCCGACCCAAGTAGGAAAGTGCTGGCGTGCGTGCCTCGCCGCGAGCCCCATTAACTGGTTGATGAGCTACTCTCCGACCCGCAATGAATAGTGCACTGGAGCATTCCGGAGAAAGCATTCCACTTATTTCGGTCCTGAGCTCCCGATCAAGTATGGTGGCTGTTTTCGCACCTCTACATGTACTAGTACACAGTAGGGAGCGTCGCGCTTAGCCCTGCGGTCGCCCCGTCGTTGCGGCGACACCCGAAACTTAAGCGAGAGGAAATTGGTCTGACTACCTGCGATCTGTCTCTTTTTTTTCAGTAGCTCCGCCCCGATCTTAGCTGGTGACAAGAGCCCCGGGCGGGGCAATAATGGCGGGGCTCCACAGCCCCTCCCCGGACTGCGCGCTCCATTCCTGTTTGCCATCTCCGACTTCCAAGTAAACCCACTCGGCACCCACATCTTTTCCGTCGCCGGGGCGGCGCCTGGTGGCCTCCTGCACCTATTTTCGCCGCTTCGAGCTTCCCGGACACAAAATTTTCTTTAGCAGGCACCCCATACAAGCGCCCAGTCACACCTGACCAGGGGTAGGGCCCACGCACGTCCCGCTCCGAACAATCTGCTCGACGCTCGTGAGTGACGGAAAAGGGAAACGGAAGGCGCGGCGACCCGCTCGCCCCATTCCGCAGCCGGCCGCGCAGCCCCAGAGACCGTCGCGCGGCGTGTCGGACCACGCGAGCAGCTCGGCCGAGTCCGCGCTGCGAAACTGCCCCAGGTACCGCCCGCAGCCATGAAGAAGGAGAAACACGGCGACTGCGGGATGCAGCGCAAGCTCTCGGCCGCGCCGCCGCGTCGCCGCGCGCCGTCCAACTACCAGACGGTGGAGGACGTGGCGGCCGAGCGCGGCGTGAGCATCAGCCGCCCGCCCTTGCAGCACGTGCCGCCCGTGGCGGCGCTCACGGCGTCCGGACCCGCGCGGCCGCCGCGCCCCGGCGCCGGCGCGTTCGAGCTGCTGCAGAGCAAGTTCGGCTTCCAGGAGGGCAACGTGCTGAACCAGAAGGAGCACTTCGAGTGCTGGGTGCTCAACTACGAGTCGCGCATCCTCGAGGCCGCCGTCTCGCCCGTGGACACGGAGAACGCTATCCAGACCATCCACGCCAAGTTCTTCCGCAACTACGTCAAGTGGTGCCAGTTCCTGCGCACGCAGCCCTTCCTGCTCGACACGGCGCCGTACCCCGGGGCCGCGGAGCGCCAGCTCGCGCTCTTCCTGCTCATCTGGGGGGAGAGCGGCAACCTGCGCTTCATGCCCGAGTGCCTCTGCTTTCTGTACCACAAAATGGCGGCCAAGCTGGACGGCATTGAGAACCAGCCCAACGCGCCCGACGGCACGTTTCTGCGCCGCGTCGTGCGCCCGCTGTACTCGGTGGTGGCCAAGATGCGCAGCTCGACGGAGAAGAACGCAGACCACAAGAACGTGACCAACTACGACGACGTGAACGAGTTCTTCTGGAGAGAGACCTGCCTCCACTTTGACGAGTTTAACGTGGCCGAGGCGGTGAATGTGCGCGAGTACAAGACGTTCAAGGAGCGACGAAGCTTCTGCAACCCGTTCCTGGCCTTCTTCCGGATCTACTTTTTCCTCTTTGTCATGCTGCACGTGCTGGTTGTGATCGGCTACGTGGCATATCGCTCGGACCCCGACGACACCGGGGGCTTTCACTTCTATTCGAACTTTTTTACCTCCGATATCACGGACATCCGCAATCACGCCTTCTACTCCATCTTTATGACGATCAGCGGTATGCTGACTTTGAAGGTGGTGCTTGATATCTGGCTGGACGGCACACGGGTCTTTGGCCGTATGATGTACGCCGGATCGGTATTTTTCCGCCTCGTGTGGCACACGGTGTTCTTCGGTCTCTTCACGGCCGTTAACGCAGCGCCGTACGAAACACTTGTGGGATCGAGTGACTTGCTCACGATGGCCCCTGTCTTCATTGGAGTCTACATGGCGCCGATTGTGCTCGTATCCATTGTGCAAATGTTCTTCCGTGGAATCATTTGGCGATCAGCCTTCCTCAGCTCTCTCGACGGAACGCGTGAACAGTACATTGGCCGCACAATGAGCCAGAGCTGGGGAGATTTCCTTGGCTACGGGTTGTTTTGGACAATCATCTTCGCGTGCAAGTTTTTGTTCAATCTGCAGCTCATGGTGAAGCCTCTAATTGGGCCCAGCGTTGAAATCTACAGCGTAGATGTTTCTACCGCCCAGCTCGAAAACGGTATCATTGAGTCTAACCACAACATCGCGTTCTTGGCTGCCATGTGGGCCCCGGTGGTCCTCGTGTATGTGTACGATTCGCAGATCTGGCTGGCTATTGCGCAGGCTATAGTGGGCGCTTGGATTGGATTCCGTCTCAAGATCGGACACTCGGCTCGCATCAAGGAGTTTGTGACACGTCTCCAACAAGCTCCTAATCTTTTTGATGAAAAAGTGGTGTCTGCTGCTGCCCGTGGACAGCTTGCTATCAACAACAACCCGTTGTCATCTAGTTCCGTTTCCCCTGATGCAAATAGCCGCCTGCGCTTTGCAGTTGTGTGGAACGAGATTATTAGCAGCTTCCGATTGTCCGATTTGCTGGATGACCGCGAGACGGCAATCCTTCAGTACCAGATCTCAGACACTGGAGCTGTTGAAGAGCCTGTGTTTTTAATTGCCGGCGAGGCTCAACAAGCCGCGGACATCGCTGCAAAGGCTAAGACGAAACGTATGAGTGATGGCCAGCTTTTGAAGGAACTGAAGAAAGCTGGGGTTCTGGGCTGTGCGAACAACTGCGTTGACATTTTGTTCCAGATCTTGCGTCAGCTGTTGGGTCCCCAGGATTCAGAGCTCGTAGGCGTTTTCCATCAAATTCTCGCGGGAGGAAAGGTAAGCGGCGTGGTGAATCTTACCCA
This sequence comes from Phytophthora fragariaefolia, assembly GCA_030267785.1. Taxonomy (NCBI): domain Eukaryota; phylum Oomycota; class Peronosporomycetes; order Peronosporales; family Peronosporaceae; genus Phytophthora; species Phytophthora fragariaefolia. The sequence goes on along the minus strand of BSXT01000830.1, from coordinate 35,391 downwards.
CGTCGGATTAGTGCGTGAGAATGTGGTCGATTTGTTAGCAAGCATTTTAGACCTGCCAGAGCCAACTGTTGCTCCCTCAGGCACTGCATTTGGCTTCCCCCACGACCAGGTTCTGGTTGTTGTGCAACGTGTGGATGCTCTTTTAAAAAGTATTGAACTCATGTTAGAGGAAGAGTGGATGGCTGAGAAGTTGCGCAAGTCTGCGTTCGCCAAGATGACGCCTGAACTTGCTTACCAAAAGGAGCAGTTGCTGTCTATTTTTGCCGACCGTATTAGCCAGCGCGACTCCAATTCGCCTACGCGTACAACCTCGCCAAGCTCAAATGAGAGTGTTGTATCGCTTTCAACGAGACTCTTCTTCTTGCTGACGCTAGATGCTGCCGATGCGTTGCCTCGCTGCCACGAAGCCCAGCGGCGCATGAGTTTCTTCTTGAATTCGTTGCACATGAAAATTCCCACTATCGATTCGATAGCCGCGATGAAGTCGTTTTCCGTTGTCACGCCGTACTACAATGAAACAGTGTTGTTCTCAATTGATGAGCTAAACGGACGTGTCGATTCAAACCCACTCTTCCGTAAGGTCGAGGCAAAAAACCGTGATCTCAGTATTTTGAAGTACCTTGTTACTTTCCACGACGACGAGTGGGGCAACTTCCTCGAGCGTGTTGGAGTGGCTTCTATGGACGAAGCCCTTGCTGAGACACCGACGCAGGTTCGTTTGTGGGCATCAATGCGCGGACAGACCCTAGCACGTACGGTGCACGGCATGATGATGTACGAAGATGCGCTGAAAATGTTGCGTTGGCTCGAAATTGGGTCCGATGAAAAGATTTCACATCTCGAAAAAATTAAGCACATGGATCGCATCGCAGGTCTTAAATTTTCTTATGTGACGAGTTGCCAGATTTACGCCGATCAACTTGCAGCTGGAGACTCGCGTGCTTCCGATATCGATCTTCTAATGCGAAAGTACCCGAACTGGCGTGTCAGCTATGTTGACACGATTCGCCCCCCTGCTGGCAGTGGCACAGAACCTCGTTACGACTGTGTGCTAGTCAAGTCGGATGGCGACGAAATTGTTGAGGTGTACCGTTACGAATTGCCTGGCAATCCAATGGTTGGTGAGGGTAAACCTGAGAATCAGAATGTCGCTATTCCGTTCACTCGTGGTGAGTACATCCAGACAATCGATATGAACCAAGAGCACTATTTCGAAGAAGCACTTAAAATCCCGAATTTCTTGGCAACTGCTACGGCGAATGGAAAGAATGTTACCATCATCGGTATGAAGGAGCACATTTTCACGGGTCGAGCATCTTCGTTGGCACATTTCATGACACTGCAAGAGTTGGTCTTCGTGAGTCTAACGCAGCGTGTTCTTGCGAACCCTCTTCAAAGCCGTATGCACTACGGTCACCCTGATGTGTTCGAGAAATCGTTTATTATGTCTAATGGCGGTGTGTCAAAGGCGAGTAAAGGGATCAATCTTTCGGAAGATGTTTTTGCTGGCTACAACGTGGCACTTCGTGGCGAAAAGGTTACTCATGAGGAGTTCATGCAGTGCGGAAAAGGCCGTGATGTGACGCTGAGTCAGATTAATGCTTTCGAGGCCAAACTGGCAAATGGTAGTGCTGAAAGCTCGCTGAGTCGCGAATCTCATCGAATGGGCGCTGGTATGGACTTCTTCCGTCTGAACTCTATGTTCTATGGCCACATGGGGTTCTACATTTGTAACGCACTGGTGGTGCTGTGTGTGTTCGCGTATGCGTACGGTAAGGTTTACATCGTACTGCATCAAGAGATCGAAGAATCTGCCATTATCACCACGGGCTATCTGGATGATCTCGCAGAGGTAATGAACACCCAGTTCATCTTCCAGTTCGGTATGCTGATGACCATTCCGCTGATTGCCACGCTGTTTGTGGAGTATGGGTGGCACCAAGCTGTAGTCAACTTTGTTGAGCTGATAGTGACTCTAGGCCCAGTGTTCTACATTTTCGAAACGGGAACGAAGTCACACTTCTACGATATTGCTCTTATGCGCGGTGGCTCAAAATACCGCGGTACCGGTCGTGGATTTGCCATCGTTCGTGAGACTCTTGTAAATTTCTACAAGGAGTATGCAGCGTCTCACTACCGTAAGGCTGTGGAGCTGATGGGTTTGATGATCATCTTTGGAACGTATGGCAACTTCAACATCGGTACGAATGTGCTAGCTGAGTACTGTGCCACTGCGGATTTTGACTGTGACAAGGACCCTGACCAGATCCCATCGAATATTACGCTACTGAACGCATACAGCTCGAAGGGCCAGGATTATGGTATAGCTTCATTTGCTGTGTGGCTACTTGGTACGTGCTGGCTGCTGGCACCGTTCCTCTTTAACACAGATGGTCTGGACTTTTCGAAGACTCGAGTAGATATCACGTACTGGCTGTCTTGGCTTATGTCAGTGCGGGAGGAGGAAACTGACGAGAGACTGCTGCCGAGCAACAATGCTTCAGGGCCTATGGACACGTGGAATGATTTTTACAACTATGAGGCCAGTCTCATGTACCCCATTGGCCCAATGAGCCGCTTCGTTTACGCAGTCCGTGAATTCCGCCACCCATTGGTTATGTACTATATCTTCATCTACTCATTCAAGCTAGCCGACATTGGAATGCTGCTAGGGTGTGTCGGCGGAATTGCAGTTTTGCTGTGGATCGGTGGATTTGGCTTTGGAATGTGTCTGCGAAACAAGGCTCGCGTTCAGCGTGGCATGCTTTATGTGCTTATGGTATTGATCATTGGACTGGCGCCCTTTATCGTCGGCTCCATGCAAGATTGGGATGGGATTAAATCATTCTCACTGACGGTGGCCATTTTTACTGGACTTTTTTCGCTGTTGCACTACCTGCAACTGTTGCACGGATTATTTGGCCTGCCTGTCGCTAAATGGGGTCTTGTGCGCGAGCTTGCTTTCTTCTTTGATGTGGTAGTGGGTCTATTCCTGGCAATTCCGCTCTTGGTGATGTCGACATTCCCCTTTATGAAGACTATTCAAACGCGTATGATGTACAACGGTGGTTTCTCGCGAGCATTGAGCACTGGTAGCGAGTTCACAGCTTCACTAAGTGTTGTTGTGGGCGGCCTTGGCGGCTTCACGTACGGTTGGCTGACATGCCTCATCTTCTCGTTGGGATACGTGAACTCGTCATCGGATAACTTTGTTAACGAGTCATTCATTTACTACAACAACGAGACGCTGGACGGCGCCTTAGATTTGACTATGATCAAGGTGTACGCAGCTGGCGCAGGTGTCGTGGGTGTTATTCTCAGCGGTGGCCTAGCACATGTCATAGGCCGGCGCTGGACAATTGAGACTTCGTGCTTCGTGACGTTCGCAGGCTGTGCTCTCGTGTGGCTGGAATCGAGCTCTATGGTGCTAATTGGGATCTGCCTTGCATCGGCTGGTATAGCGATGCTTTCACTAGTGTGCCCTCTGTACAACTTTGAGATCTGCATGCAAGGTTGGAAGGGCAAGGGTGTACTTATGTTCCTTACCAGTGCTGGCCTAGGCTACATGATCGAAGCTGTGCTTATTAACGATATCAACGCGACGACGATGTCGAAGGACTGGAGTAACTCGCCGTACCATGATTGGCAGTGGCAGTTTATCTTCGGCATCATCCCACTTGCGCTACTCGTGCCGAGTATGTTCTTCCTCCCAGAAAGCCACTACTGGGAGTATCGCCGCAAGAACGACCCGAAGGCAGCCGAAGCAGCATTGACGCGCCTACGACAGCGCCATGATGTGATGGAGGAGTTGTACGAGTTGAAGGATTCTTTCGTGGTGAAGGACGGTCGCATCAACGTGCCGTTCCGTATCGTTCTGGTGATCATGTTGCAGGCAACATTCGCACTGTTCACATCTGGTGCGTTGCTGCACCGCGTGTTCGTGCAGCCGTCCCCAAGTCAGTCGGGTGCGCAGACTTCGAAGTGGCTGATTTACTACGGTATTATGACGTTCGTGGGCGCTGTGTTAAGTCTGCTAACAGTCGATAATCTGCGTCGCAAGACGATTTTCAAGGACGTGTTGCCGTTCTCGGCAGCGCTATCTCTCGCATGTGGTGCCATGGGGCTGGGCGACCAGGAGAACAGCGTAATCACGCAGATTTTGGTGTTCCTGGTGTTTGTGAGCGGTTCGCTGAGCCTCACATGCGGCACATGGATCACCGCAATCGAGGTGTTCCCGCCTTACCAGAATGGACGCTATATAATCATGTCCTTCGCCGTGTACTACATCGTGCAGGCAGTGGTCTACGTGGCGGAGCCTTCGTTCGCTATCAGCCACCTTGCGTTCGCCGGCCTGTGCCTGCTGCTCACGGTCTTCATGTTTGTCGTGTGCGCCAGTTCCAAGTACGGCGCCATCGAGCTCAAGAGCGAGAAGAAGATGCGCAAGGACGCCGAGGCTGCGCGCAACGCACCGTCCTTCGCCACCCGCGTGTCCCGCTCGCAGAGCTTCCTGCGGTCGCGGTCACAGGTGCGGCGCTCGTCGTCGCACTACTCGGCGGCCGCGCTGACACCACAAGAAGCCAGCTACTCGAACTTCGAGTCCCCCGCCGGGCTCAACGTTAACGGCGGCACCCGCCGGACACTAAACGGCTCGCACGCCTTGTAGACGGACCACCAGTCCACTCTCCCCCACGCTGGGAGGAAGAGACGTTTTCCTGAACGAAGGAAAATGAAGAAAAGAAAACAGAAGACAAAGGATGAGAAGTAACGAAATGCTTATATATGGATGGGTCAACAAGACAGGTGCATTGTCCACTTTTCATCCCTCAATGTGTTACTGCTCCCTCAAGTTGAAGCCACCTCTCAACCTTCCCCATCATTGGTCACATTTCCACCAATCCACGTTCTTATCCTTTCTCTCCCTCAATTTGCATTTCCCTCCCTCAAGTTGAAGCCAGCACATTTCCACCAATCCCGTGTCTCCGCCGCGCCTCATATCTTTTCTTCCCTCCTTCAGAAGATCGATATGGAGGCCGAGGAGCTGCCGCCGCCGCAGTCCGCGGCGCAGACGGAGCCGCCCCCGCCGCGCGCGGAGCCCGAGGCCTGGGGCGCGGGCGACGACGAGGACGGCTGGATGCCCAAGCCCGCGCGCCTGCACTCGGGGCGCGCGCGCGCGTGCGCCGTGTGCTTCGCGGCGCTGCAGTACTCGGCGGCCGGCAGCTGGGACGAGTATCTGCAGAGCGACGAGTTCCTGCGGCAGCTGCAGGCCAACGCGCTGCATGACGCGTTCGTGTCCTCGCTGCTCTGCGGCGAGAGCGCGGGCGGCGACCTCCCGACGGAGCACCGCATGCACCGCAACCGCAAGCTCAAGTGCCGCCAGAGCGTCGCCGACTACCGCAGCATGACGAGCGCGGGCGTCGTGGACCGCTCGGGCACAGAGAAGGGACCCGTGCGCACGCTCGAGGAGATGCTGCTGGAGGCGCTGCCCACGCCCGTGTTCACGCACGTGCTGGAGCGCCGCCTGGCGGTCATCGCGCACGGCGCCGGCATCGCCTGCGCGCGGATGGGCCGCGACGGCGTCCAGAAGCCCCCGAGGCCCGCGCAGCGCGCGCCCGCGGGCGAGGAACTGCAGCACCTGGCGATCCGCACGCTCGCGGCGCTGCTCGGCGCGTTCGACTACGCCGACGCGCGCGCGCGGCGCCCGTTCCAGGAGCTGGCGCAGCTGCTCACGTGCTTCCCCGTGCTCTCGCTCTACTCGTTCTGGAGCCCGATGAAGAGGCCGCCGGACAAGCCGCTGCTGGTGCAACGGGAACAGGTGGAGGCGTCGTCCGTGACGTCGACCTCTGAGATGCATGAAGCCTACTGCGCCGTGGATGGAGTGAACGGCACGGCCTGGCAGTCGCAGCCGAGACCTGGCGTCGTGTACTATGCCGTCAAGTCGACCGAGCTGCGAAACGTCACGTCCATCGCGATTCAGTGGCATATGAAGTTTGTTCCATCAACGGTTAGCGTGCAGTACCGCGCTGAAGGAAGCAATGGCTTCGTGCAATTGGTGGAGGACCGGGCGGTGTCAACCTCTGGTCCCACGATCATCGAGACTAATTTCCCGCCATCGTCCGAAGAGGCCCGAATTGTCATGTCAGGCCTGTCATCCTCGAATCGGAATGGATGCTACGCAATTGAACACTTAAAACTAAATGTGCCTGCTTCTGGGTCCCTTTTTGTGGACCCGAAGTCTACCTTGAGCGCTGTAGCCCATTGGCTACTGGGGGCACTGGACTCTGCTGATGAGGCCATAGCAGCAGAAGCAATCGGCGCATTGCGGGCTTGGGCGTTATCTACAGCATCACTTAGTGTGACGATGTTATTTGTCGACATGCTTTTCCATTTTAATGGCCAGGACGAAGATCCTCGACGAAAAAGAATCGCGGACATTGCGTTAGAACAAGGCCGTCTTTTATCTGAGGGTATCAGCGCCTATCATTGGGAAGAGTCCCAACGACTTGCACACGAAGGAGACAAAGTCGCTTTCGGGGATGTTCGCCGAGTTGCAGCGGTATTCGAGTCATCGGTTTGCTCGACTGGAGTAATCGTCGAGGATGGAGGTCTGGTTGTCCGGACGCGGGAGACTAGTTATCAATATGCAGCAGTTAACTGCGGGATTTCTTCTGGAAAGGCTTCTTGGAAATTCCGCCTCGACACCGATAATCAGGACGATGAAATGACTTGCTTTGGCGCTGCTATACTTCCTGTTACTGTGAGTGGCTATGACTCATCGCCCAGTCTGTGGATGCTTCGAGGCTACAACGGCAACCTATATGCTCGGGGACACAAACTTAACCGAACCATCGGTAAAGTGCACCCTGGGGATATCGTTCAGGTTGACGTTGACATGAGCGAAGGCACTTTAGCGTACAAAATTAATGGTACTGATTATGGAGTTGTGTTTACCGACCTAGCTGGTCTTGAGGTGCATCCTGCCGTGTCGTTCTACGGTTCAGGGAAAGTAATTACCTTGCTTGGGGTGACCAAGTGGGATTGTACCAGTTCCGGACCTGCCGACGTCGACCCTATCTTTATTTCAACTTTGAGAGAATATCACTTCTCAGTTGGTTATGGAACTTTGGGAAAAGGCAATCAGCTTGGGTATGCAAGTAATGGTGATTGCCAAACGGTACATGTTAATGGTGAGGCAAAACAACGTTGCCTATCGACACACCCGCCTTCACAAGGTGACGCCTATGTTATATATGACTTGGCTGAAGCATATCACACGATTACAGGTGAGGTCGCGTTAAACGACGATACTCGCAATGATTTCCTCGAAAATGGAGGAGTCTCGTTGATTTTTAAGATATTTGGAGACGAAAGGTTGCTATGGCAATCCAAACCAGTGGCGGAAATTCATTTAGTCGAAGAATTTGAAGTCAGCGTGCGCAATGTGAGAATGCTGGAACTCAAAGTATCCTGCGTTGGGTCGAACCATTGTGCACACGCAGTCTGGGTTGACCCTTGCTTGCATCCAGTTGAAGAATGGACATGCTCAAAGTGCTCGTATGTCAACAAAGGATCTTCGGAGCTGTGTACCGTTTGCAGAATTGGGGCTCGCGACGAAAGCTTGCCATCTATTCAAGTGTCTACCCCTATAAACAAAGCAAGCGATAACGCTGCTCAATCTGTTATTGCGATGGAAGACAACCAGTATTCGGGTTCACCAAGCGCTCTTGGGTCCACAATCATTCGTCAAATCTACGACTTGTTTCATGTGCGGTCGGAAAGTGTCAACTCGCCTAATTCAACAACGAAAGTATCTGTTTTTTTCGAAGAACCTTTCTGTAGGCAGCCGAGCAAAGATGTGTTTTCGCTGTTGTTGACGATACTCCAGCGATTTCACGTGCAATGCGCTGATCCAGATGAGGCTGGCTTAAATAGCGATGTAAATAACGCGCGGGGCGGCTGCATACATATTCTTGGGATTATCAGTGCGAATCTGGAGAGCATTACATGTCATGACGTAAAGGACCCTTCAACAGAACTTGGGGTGTTACCGGAATTGATCGGTGATTTGCGAGGGGAACTGGAAACAATAGCGTGCATTCGTGGTGAAGCAGATGCCCCCAAAGTGAACTTAGCTGAGGACATCGAAAAAGCTGCTGCAAGCACTATTGTGGCAGGCATATCCGTCTTGTATCCTTCAGCTATCGAGAGACTTGAGTTGCTACTCCAGTTGTTACAATTGCATATCAACCAGCCATTCGCGGCCACTTCAGCGAATTATTTTGTTTTAGTTTCAGTGATGGAGCTACTTGCTTGCCCAGGTCCAGATGGAATATTGACTTTCATGCCGTTTATGACAGCCGGACCTGATGTTGAAAATGCAGCATGGAGCTCTACAGTAACTAAAACTCTGGGGTTTCTGATGAAGCTAGTTGTAGATTTTCACCGGGAACAACTTTCATCGGAAAATGATAGCTCTCCTAACTGTAATAGTCTTGCTGATGCCGGAATTCGCTTGCTGAAGGCTTACCAGTTGTACCTCCTATCAGAAGCGATCGAGTTGACAAAGATAAACTCGATCGATAACAACACAGTTGACCCTAAACGCATCAATAATCCACGTGTTGTCGTACAACAAAGGGTTCAGGTTCAAGAAGCAACGATTCAGTTTGGATTTCTATCACTGAACGCTTATCGAGATTTGATTGACTACATTGTTGGATTTCAGTCAGAGGAGTCATTTATTCTTACCCAAGAGGCTGCAGCTCGCCAAGCAAGTGTACGATCGTACAAGGTTCCTTTGCTTTCAGAGGTTCTGCCATGGTTTGTATCATCTTTGTGTCTGCTACGCCGCCAAACGTGGCTTGCTCGTCCGATCCTTCCGACTATCGTAAGACTTCTCGAAACAGTAGATCACTACTGCTCTGACTCTCAAGTTGTTAGTAAATCTGCTCATAGATTTCAACAACTTGAGGCACATCAAAAGAGCAGGCTTATCGAATCACAAGAAGTCGAACGAGCATCGGCGCTGGAGAGAGACCCTAGTTTCAGGTCGCATACATCCAAGAGGCTGTATAATGTGTTTCATCAGCTTTATACTGGCGAAAAAGATCACTTTGAGGGCCAAATTGGATTCCAGTTTGAAGCAACGAGCTCGTTTTCTATTGTTGCACTTGGGCGCTCAGTGAATCCAACTCGGCACGGCGGAAGGCTAACGCGAGATCATACGATTCGGCTGTGGGAAGAAGGATCGCAGCTTTTAATCGCACAAGTTACAGTTGGAGGGAATTCCAAAAAGGATGCATTGGGATATGCACTGGAGATGCTGCCATCCCCCGCAAAAATTATTCAAGGGAAGCTGTACCGGTTAACGACGCAGGAGTTTGCAAACGGAGGAGATCCGTGGTACAAGAAAGAGAATTTGCCCGACGAAGAGTATGATGAGTCATTTATCAAGATCTTGCGTGACTGCTATGCTTCTGGTTCGGTTGGCTTTCCGGGTTCTCAAAACATGATGGGCGCAGCGTATGGTGTACCGACTTTTATGGTTCAAGATGAAACCCCTTTGGATAGCCTTCCACAGTTTGTACCTCCAAACGGTTGTCTTGCTCTCAGGTTCAACACGAAAAGGAAGTTGAACTCGGTTTGCATCAGTCACACTGGAACCTCAGCATATGTGAAGGATGACTCGGATACATGGCGGACTTGCTTGTTGAGGACGGCGTTTCTTCATGGTGTACACTCGGTTGATTTTACACTTAAATGCTCGCGTGCTGGCGGATCTGTGTCTGGTCATATTTGTGTTGGAATTGACTGGCAACAACCGCAAAAACAAAGTCGTTTTAAACCTCAATTGTCTGGTTACGAGATGTTTATGGGAGAAACAATGACAAGCATCGGGTGGATGCCATCTATCGGTGCTGTTTGGGTAAAAGGCAAGCGCTACGATTATGGCCCGAGACTCGCAGTTACTGTTGGCGACATTTTCACTGTTACAATTGATTATGATCTACAATTGTTGTCATTTTCATTCAATGGCAAGGACCTGGGAGTTGCAGTGGGACCGCGGGAGTTTCGACCACTTGGTACTATAGTAGAGGAGCTTCCAGCGGTGGTAACGGCTGGCGTGTCGCTCTACGGTTCCCAGGATGTGGTTCACGTCCGCCCGTCGGGGATCGCAAAGTCTACTCTTCGTATCCACTGGCTTTTCGACTTGCACAACTCATTGGCTTCTCTGGCTGGACGAATAACTAGCACGTTAATCGCTGGACACCCTGTGGATGGTGTTGAAGAAGAGCTGTTGCCGTGGTTACAGTCCCCTCTACTCAGTGGGGGGATAGCAGAGTCGCCGACAGGATTGGATCAATCCTGTGGCAACATACCATTGCGTTGGAGTGATGCGATCCGAGCTGAGTGCGTTCACTATCCATCAAATGAACAGGGTGCTCGAGGTGGAATCTTGACAAGTTTAACTCAAAGTGCCCCACCAAGTATTGAGAAAGATTCTACTTTAAGAAAACGTGCTTCTGGTGGTCGTTTGGATGCGAATGAAGGTGTCAATCAGCGCGACCCTGTTTTTTGGGGAAACTGGACGATGGATATGACAGAACATGGAACAGTTCAACTGATTATATCGTGGCTAGAAAAACATTGTCCAGATCGCACTATTTTGAGTCGACTTGGGAAATTTCCGTCCTGTGAACGATGGATGTGTGCAGCATTGATCATGCACGCACCCTTTCACGTGCTTCAAGAGGTTCAGGCAATCGCTGCAGGAGCTGGAGCTAGTACAGGTGGAGAAGTGGTTGGGGCAGAAATTTTTCTTGCGCACGCAAACTTAACCCCATCCGACGATCTTATTCTTGTTTGGAAGCGTGTACTAGTTCTTCGACACTGGTTGATCAAGGCTCGACAAGAATACCGAGCAAAAGAAGCAGATGAACCTTTAGCAAATGAAAACACGCAAAGCGAGGTGCTGGATATTCCAGGAGCCCTACCGTCTACCCCAGACATTCCTGTTGGTTCAAAACGATTGAATGATGATATCAATTTGGAGCAGAGCGTGATAGTGCCAAAAACATTCAATGAACTCGTTCAACAAGTAATTCATCGAGCCGAATTTTTGTGTAAACTTGCACCGCCATCAGAGGAGGCCGAACGACTTAAGGGGGATTCCCAAGTTGCGTTGTTTAACTTGGCAGAGAAATGGAGTGCTCAGAAGACGCCCCCTTCATTACAGCCTATGCTTGAACGGTGGAAAACACTAGGTGAGGCTGACAGTTCTAAGTGGTCTGGAATTGTGGACGTGCTTCGAGCCCAGCATCGTTGGAGGGCCCGCAGAGCCTCCGTTCAAGCTCTTACTATCCCAGCGTCAGCACTGGCAGTTAGCGCCGCTGAACAACCAGCAGACAGTGACGACAACGACGATATTGATGATGCTGACGACGTGGTCGTGAGCAAGAAATACGACTACACAAATAGTTTTTCCGCGATGATGAAAGCGTGTGAATTGTACATTCGCGATGGTAGTGGTGCTCCACCTGAGGTTCTTGCGGTACTTCTTGAGAGACGCCAGCGGCGATCCGATTCTCGATTATTCGGCCTTCAAGCAATGAAGAGTATTATATCGTTGCTGTCGTATGACTCAGCTATCCATAATGCTCTCATTTTCTTGCGGCCTGCCATGAGAGGTTTTACTGATAGCGAGAAGGAGTCACGCGAACTGAATGACGGGCAAGTCGTGGCGGAGACTTTTCGAGCTACTGTTCGTCACCATTATTTAAAGGGCCTTGAGGGTTGCAATCGGCAGACTATTGAGAATGTTCAAGGTGCATTCTGTGATTTATACGCGTATTTAGCCCAGTTGCTTGGAGGAAGTTCTGGTTATTGCGTGGCTGACCCGCAGCTGAAGCAGACGATTTTGTGTGCATGGACTTTGGACTTTGAGCCACGCGACCATCAGTTTCTCTTAGACACAGGAATGTTATCTAAGTTACAAGAAATATTTTCTATCAGTTCTGTCTTGCGGGAGGCAGTTGCTGACAATACCTATACCAGTAGTGCGGGTGGCGCCTTGATGTGTAGTTCACTACGCGAGTACTCCAGTATTAACTGGTACCCTCTTTCGGAAGAATTTGTTCAGCAAGGACTATTGCGAAGCGGTTACATGACTAAGCGCGATGTGATTCGTTTGCTTCGTCGGGCTCCTCATTATGCGTGCCCAGAAGGATGGTGGAAAAAGAATGAGCTGGATCTGGAGAGCGCAAAAGATGGTGTTCCATTAACTTCACGTCACACAGCCTCATCGCTTTCGTTATTATATGCTGATATGTTAGCTGGACTGCAACGGAAGCTTCTGGGCCCCCCAGTTCGTGCTCCGGGCTGTCAAGTACTACTTTTTGGCGCTAAAGTAACGCCAGGAACTGCACGCGGTGCACAAGCTTCAACAAACCCAAAACCCGATGATATTAGTTTCGTGGAGATGCCTGCTCTGGGTGAGGTACAAAATTTCACGGTGGAAATGTGGGTTTACCCAACCGAATTGGTAGGGTACCAAGCCTTGCGATGCGACAATGGTATCGAGAATGGTAGTGTGCACTTGGAGTTAATTGGTCGGTATTTGCAATTGTCGATTCCAGGCAATATTCCTCGAGAGAGACTGTTTAGGTCGTATAAATTCCGAACGTTTGAGTGGACTCACTGCGCTGTTGCTTATGATTCTACGACACGGTCTGTCGAGTTATACGTGAACGGTGCATTGTCAGAAAAAATGAACTTTGAGCGCATTTGCAGCAATATAAATTTCCGAGCTTCACGACTCGGTTGCTGGATGAGTGGTACTGATGCACAAGGTGTAGCACTCACAAACATCTCGGCGATACGAAAGTTCAAGGGATCAATTGCAGAGGTTCGAATATGGAGAGTGTTGCGCACTGGTCGCGATATTCAACTTGACTTCCAGCGTACTGTTCCGCTGCCGAGCCTCCCCAGCGATCCATCCGTGCCAAAATCGAACGTTTTCTCTAAAACCTTAATGGGCGTTTGGCATATGACTGAAGGAGAAGGTATCTGCAACTACGATGGTGCACCGGTTCTAAAACTTGCAACTGAAGGTCCGGACTCAAGGGGCAATAATTTAACAGCATCCCATTGCCGCTGGGTCCCTACAAGCATTCCAGTCTTTGGGAATGATGTTTTGGATGTTTTGCAACCGACCGAATGGAGCAAAGTCACAGAATGTATTCGGATGTTCCAGCGACGAGTTCGCTTATGGTTAGCAAGTCGATTTAACGAGTCTGTTAGACTGTCGAAAATGATCTGTGTGCACGATGAGCGCGCTGCTATTCAAAAATGGAGTCAGATGTCTCGGATTGATGTCGATGATGATAGTATGGACTTGTCAGACAACGATGACGCTTACCTCACTGAAGGCCAAATTGGTAAAGAGTCTTCAGAAAACTCGCTCTCCGATGCGGATGCGAATAGATTGATCTCCGAGTGGAGTGCTTGCACAGATGAGCAGATGATTATTCGAAAGCAGACAAGACGATGCGCGTGGGTTGTTTTCCGTTTCTTAGCATCGACAGGTATTAGCGGTGCTTACGAGAGGCGGGAAGGAGAAGCCAAATCTGTTGCTGCATTTGCAAAACAAAAGCGAAAGCAACGGCTTCAAAAGGGTAATAGTTCGAGCAGTGTGGCTGTTGTTAACGGCCATCAGGGTGCGGAAACTTCACTCTCGCAAGGTTTTAGTTTCACAGAAGAAGACGCCGCTACCCGCACTGCTGAAGCTGCCAGCGATGCAGCAAAAAGTGCGGCTACTAACAGAGAGCTGGAGGAGCCCGTTCTTCAAACTTTGTGGTTCTCAAAAGAGTTTCATCGAAAAGTATTTGAAGTTCTAGAGAAGGAGCTGATTCAAGGGAAAGAACTTACAGAGGAAGCAGAAGGGCTGACGCGTGCTCAGCGGATGCTTCGTTCGGTATCAACTCCGGTTCAAAAGCGAGGAGCAAGTCTTCGTCAGTATCCAAGCGATCTAGCACGTGGCAAATCTGGATTTGTAAATATCCATCATGCCCCAAGCGATTTAACAGGGGATATTGAGGTGCTAGAGCCTCTTGAGGTCGAAACACACCTATTTGGAGTCCTACTGTTTATGCTCTCTCAAAGCCAGCAATCTCCAGCGACTACATACTTAGTGCGCCCACATATGCTCCGGGGATTGTTAGAAATGTTGCGTTTGGCGTCACCTCGTTCACAGCGTGTGGTCAAACTGCTTTTGCGCAGAATCTGCTGTAGCGGAAGTGTCAAACCTTCTGATGTTGGAGCCATTCTTGGCTCCGAATCTGTGTTAATTGACTTGCTACTGGATCAAGTTGCGGAGTCAGTGTGCAGCACGGCGGCACCTATGGCAACACACGCTGTCAATGTTCCTCCCAGCAGTGCACTAGTAGGGATATCGGACCGAGATACTAAAAGGGCATCCGCAGAATCGTTGAGCAACCCCATTGGGTTCCGATCTGGCCAGATCTCATTAGTGGTAGCATCTGAAAGCGTGGCGCTGTTGCGTCGATTACTGATGGAAAAGAAGTGGCAGCAGGGAGTTGCGGATAATCTGTGTAATGCTATCCGTAATATCACACCGATCCTGGCCCGGAAAAAGTCAGGCGCGCCGCCAACCGATACGACACCAGCCCCGGACCCCTCAGATATTCGGTTTCGAGCAGCAATTATTCGTGCTGTTGGAGCTCTGTGTGTACTTGGCTCCCATTCAGATTGCATACGTGTCGGCGGAACAGTTGCTGTGACTGCACAAGGACCAAACAGTGGAAGTGAAATCAACGGTGATGGCACTAGTCAATCTGTGAGTGCAACATTGATCGAGATGAACTCACAGGCTTCAACTGTTCGAGTTGTATTTCATCCTACCTCATCAGAGTTTGATTTTGACCCTAGTCACAATATTCAAGATGTTAAGCTGTCGGGTGTGTCCCCTACAGAAGAAATCTGTTTGCCTCCGACAGCGGTGCCACTTACAATGGACATGATGCCCGTAATTCTACAGCTTTCATCGTTGGATGATACGAGTGTGTTAAAAGATTTTGATAGTCTATGGAGACTTCAAATTAGATCTCGTGCATTATTGGCACTGGAAGCACTTTTGCGTCACTCGCTTCACGTTACTAGAAGTTTCGCACAAGACACGATGGCGCAGAATCTTCTTCGATTCGCTTTGACGCCCATCGGCCTTAATAGTTTCTTGAGCCTGCCGCTGTTACAGGAACGTGGTCGAATGATTCTGTGCCGACTGATTGAGTCCTCAACACCATTGGGGGAAGCGATGTTTCAAGGGTTACAAGAACCAACCGCGCCGGCACTACCGGCCTCAGATGCAACGAATACGTCTGGCACCGGTACTATTGAGGCCAATGATGATCCTGCAGAGGAAGAATCAGAAACACATCGGGTTCGTAGGGGTTTCGCATCTACCTTGGCTGCGATGGGCTTTGAGTTTGATTTATGCATGGCTGCACTTGAACATTCTCGCGATGACCCGAATTTAGCAGTGGAATGGCTGATGGGCGATGGTGCAGCTACATATCAGGAGCGTCAACAAGCCCAACGCTTAGCCCAGGCGACGATAGCTGCACACGAACTGGCTGACGGCTCAGCAGGATCACCAGCCCTTACCCTTGAAGCTAAGGCGTCAGAGCTTCAGAACATCTCCGGTATGCCTTACTGCTTGACTTTTTGTGCTCTGGAGTTATCTAATAGTGACCCCAATCGCGCTATGGAGTGGTTAATGGAGCATGGTAGCAACTATGCTGAGAAATTTGACTCGCTAGATCTGTTAACGGATTCGTTTTCTGCTGCGAGAACTGTCGTCTTGGAAGACCGAGCGGCAATGGAAGAGATTGATCAACCTGACCCACTAGTGACTACGTCTGATCGTCGGGGCGCTATTGCTGCAGAGTATCTAGGTTCAGCGGCAAGATCCAGAAGTGCAGAACTGTCTTACGCCCCTAATGTTGATGCAATGGCTGTGACGCTCGCTCCAATCTTGGCCCCCGGGTCCGCAAAACCTTCTACAGGGATTGCATCAGCGCGTGACACAAGCATGACAGCCTTTTCTCCACTTGATCCAGATTACTTATCACCGAATGTTCTCTTGACGGTGACTAGTGATATTGGCCCTGTTCAGCGATTAGCTACTAGTGGGAGGACAGGTATTTACAGGCGTTATTCACCAGAAGATGGTGTGCTGATCACTTTCTTGAACACGGAATCTGGTGCGTATGAAGATGAATGGCATTTCCCACGCGACTTGCGAAGAATTGTGAAGATATATGACGAACCTCTTGAGGGCGTGGAAAGCATACATCGTGTCGCGCTAAGGACCGAAAATGCTCTTTCAACGTATTATGCACGACGTGCTATCGCAGCTTTGCTCTGTGCATTCGATTCTGTTGAAGGATCAGCAGCAAATTCATCTGAAATCGCTTCTGGTGAGACTCAAGCACTTGAAGACAAACCACCCTCGATACCATCATCATCCTTTACCGAAATTTTAAGCGTGGTGGGTGGTCCACGGCAGTTTGTTAGCCTTCTCAAGATGGTGGCAGCATCTGAAATGAATTCTACTCAACACACAGAAGTCGATAGTCAGGCCAACAGAATCGGTAGTACCTCGGGAAGCTGGGCAGATGTGACCGTTGCTGATAATTCTGAACGGCCAGGCTCTTTGTTGACTAGTCTCCAGGCCATTACACTGCGGATGCTTCATGAAGAAGTGCGAACGGAACCCTCCGAAAATTCCAAGTTGCCTTCAATTCATGCTGCATCTTCTACGAGAGATCATACAGCGACTCGCTTTGGAGGTGCATCAGAGTCTATTAGCGAGCATTCGGTTTCCCTCGGAGTTCTTGAGTTTGACGAAGGTGACGATGATGACGAGGAGTTGAACCGAGCAATTGCGATGTCTATTGAAGCTGTGCAGTCTCTACCAATCCCCGACAGTTTCCCTGCCCAGGACACTGCAATATTGGATCAGATTGACGAAGAAAGCAAGAGTGAAGGCGCTTCTGTATTCAATATGAGGCGAACCCGTCAGCCGTCTGATACCGAGGCGCAAGAAGTGGCTAGTGCTTACCTGGGAGGTGGTATTGATGACCACGACGGGCTACTATCCAGCGTGTTAGTTAAAGAGTGCGTCAGTCACTTCGTGGAGTCAACACGAATGGCAGGAGATGGTGGTGGCAAAAGGTCAGCTATTCAGGAATTCCAATCGCTGCACCCATACTTTGGTCGATGTGAGTATGCTCGTGCTGTGAGCATTGACAGCTCATACCGGTGCTTGCGTATTGTATTTGATCATCGCTGTCGGCTGGGGCCTAAGGCAAAATTGACTTTCTTCGCAGATCCGGAATGTGAGGACCGCATTGGTGTGGTGGACGACGCTATGACAACATCTGGTCATCTACTTCCTGATTTGATTATTCATTCACATCAATTTTGGTTCCGTTTCACTGCATCTGAAGATAACGCCACGAAAGATAATGGGTATGGTTATCGATTTCAAGTAAAGCCGATGGCGAATATCCGTTGGACGAAAGAGTCGGAGGTGTTAACAAGCCCTTCCCTAGAATGGGCGTGCTGGCTACTAGAACTTTTGCTGAACGATGCCACGGAGCTGGTGGCTCATGGTGCTGTCCACAATCGAAAAATCTATGGTGCGCTCATTCGCTATTTACGTTCTCCAGGAGCTCCGTTCAAGGGGCGCGTGGTGCGTCTTCTGCAGCAATTGTTGCATCATCCTGAATTGTTTCCGGCAGATGAAGTTCCTGAACTTGATGCCCTCGAATCTATCTCCCGCTTGGCAGTGACGCGTGCAGAGGTGGACAGAGCGAGTGGTAAGATATTCCTTTCAGCTCATTTGTTGCAGTTGGTGGAACTATCAATGGTGATATCTTCGGCCTCATTCGTTTTCGACCGCAAGATTAACGATTCCGATGCAGCAACTGAGCCGCATATATCAGGTCCTTTTGACTTGCCTGTTCCATTTGAGGGGAAACGCGTGCGGGAGAGCCTAAATGACGTCTCAGAATTAACTAGATTCTTGCTCGGGCAATCTACGCATCTACCGAAGCACATTCTCGTAGCGATTTGGCTTGAAGTTTATGGTTCTGCTACTGTTATTGAAACTTCACATCCGTATACACCGGGAACTTCGTTGAGTGGACACGTAGCATTCGATGCTGGGCAAGCACTTCGAATAACTTTCGATTCCCGGTGCTCACTTGCGCCGGGCCAAGGCCAGACGATTTCACGACTAGAGCTGGCTAGCTATGCTTTTGTTCCTCGCGAAGACGGCAGTGGTGAACTAACCAAAGAAATTCGCAGCAACAGAACTTATGCTGGTGAGTGTGGATGGCCCGAAACTGCAATTTCTCATGATGGTAACACCCTCGAATATAAGTTTCACGCGGATGAGAACGCAGGGGCACACTTCGGTTTTGCAGCAACTGTTAGCGCTTTGGGTATTCCGAAGGAAAAACAATTAGCTCGCGCGACAGTCGAAGATATGGAGCATCTTCTCCAAAAGCTCGTGCTGATGCAGGCAGACTCGACACCAGAGGGCCACTGGACACAGGAAATGGACTTACAACTTGTGGATTGGGTAAACAATCACGTAGAGCCTGCGGCATCGCTACCGTCGTCAGCACCAGCGACGACCAAGCATTCGGTTGACCTACAGCCAGCAGATATTAGGCTAAACCAAACTTTGGACGGTTTACGCTGCTCGCAGCTATTAGGCCTCTCGCTGGAGTCGCTTCAGCTTCGATTTGCACTGTTGAAGTACCTAAATATGAGTCTGCAGCACTGCTTATCGTTGCTGGATCTGCGTGATACGAAGTCTCCATGGACAATAGCCCACCGCCTGCGCCAATTAAGCCATTGCATTTTCTTCGATGTGAAAAGTGTCCTAATGGAAGCCGCTATCGAAGCCACAAACGTTGCAGGAGAAACGTCAGGATCTAATGCGCAACAGCAGACCGCACGTATCACGCTAGATCGGATGCAGGCACTTGAATCGCGTGATGATCGAGAAGTGGAACCGTCTGTATCGGAGTGCTTCTTCGCACAAGCATTCCGCCAGTTAAATCAGGTAGATCCTGCTTTATTGCGAAGGCAAATTGACAGCAAAGGTAGGCTATTTAGTGTCAAGTTTCGCGGCGAGGAAGGAGTGGACTGGGGTGGAGTATACCGTGAGGGGGCTACATCCATGGTTGACGACCTGTTTTCTCCACACTTTAGCTTGTTCATGTTGTGCCCTAATGGCCAACATGACACAGGAAACAACCGTGGAATGTATCTACCCAACCCGAAGTGTACGTCTCCGGTAGCGATGCAAATGTTTGCATTTGTAGGCCAACTACTCGGAATTTCGTTGCGTACACATGGAGACTTCCCATTTATGCTGCCATCACAAGTGTGGAAGCAGTTATTGGGACAACCGCTAACGCGCTCCGATCTAGAGGGCACAGATGCAATGTTTATCCAGATGCTCGATGGAATTGCTAATTGCGAAAATGACGGCATCTTCACTGAGGAAGAGTTTGCCGCAGCCTTTTCAGGCCTTGAGCTGCGCTTTACTGCGTCATCGTGTACAGGTGAAGAGATCGAGCTTGTTCCTGGTGGTCGTCATGTTACCGTCGGATTCCACAATCGGTTAGAGTATTGCCGTCTTGCAGAACGAGCCCGATTGGAGGAATGCAGTGCGCAGGTGGCCGCCATGGCTCGCGGCTTCGCAACGCTCTTCCCTCGTCGCGTTCTGACGCTACTGACTTGGCAAGAGCTTGAGATACTCACGTGTGGCTCACCAAAGATTGACTTGGACCTGTGGCAGCGGCATACTCGCTATGATGGCTACTCTGAGGACGATCCGACGGTGCAGCTCTTCTGGGAATCGCTAGCAGAATTCTCAGACGAACAGAGGGCCGACTTTGTGCGCTTTGCGTGGGGCCGCAGTCGTCTACCACGAGGAAAATGGCCGCAGCCCTTCAAGTTATCCAAGAAAGGTGGTCGTGACGCTACACGCAGTCTACCAGTTGCGCATACGTGCTTCTTCTCGGTCGAGCTTCCGCCCTACACATCGCGCGAGACTATGCGGTCCATGCTACTAGCGACTATTACCTTCGGCCTAGGAGGCATTCTGATGGCTTGAGAGCGGGGTGTTTGTCTTTTCATGTGTATCATTGTACGTACGTCTCAGCCACTTCAGACCTGGTGTGCAATCAAGACACCAAAAAACAACATGCACGAACAATGCAACTGTTTACTTCACTCACTCTCGCTTCATCTTTGTTCTTTTCTTCATCTGCTCGGGTGGGTAGTTGGAAGTGACCATCGGAGTATCTGTCGCTTTGCAGCACTTCATAGCGCACTCAGTTTACACGCGCTTGAAGTTCTCAAGGCCACTGCCTACAATACTGCAGTGCTCCACCTTCATGGCCTGCTGCACGGCCTCCTCGCTGAACTCCGTGGACGGCAGCACAACCTGCGAGCTCTGGCTGATGGCGGCGAACGGGCCGAGCGACAGGCCGGTCTCCTCACCCGTGAGCAGGACCTTGTCGTTAGCGGTCAGGTTTAAGCTGCACAGATAAAACAACCCGCAAACGAGCGTCAGCAAAGCTGGTCTTGAAGCTTGGCAGCATCCAGCACGTCGTTCCGCACCTCTTGGCGAGCTTCTCCGCGCGCTGGAGCAGGTCGCCGTGCGTGATCACCGCGCTCTTCTTGGGGTTCTGTCCCTGCACCTCTGCAGCAAGAAAAACAAAACAAAAAACAAAATCGAAAGCGCACGCGACCACAAGAGTCAGCCGGAGCCACCTCCTCCCCGACACGCGTCGGCAGCGCACTCACTCGAGTACGTGACGGCGAGCGGCGTCTTGTCGCTGATCTCCTTGGCCACGGCCTTCATGGCGTAGGGCTCGGCGCTGTTGACCATCATGCCGCTGAGGTTGATCATGCCCTCGACGGGCTCCCAGCTCGTGGTGATGACGCTGTGCAGGTGGCGGAAGTTCTTGGGGCGGAAGACCTCCATGCGCTCGCGGACTGCACGCACCAAAGACACACACCGCGTCACACATCCCAGCCCCACGAGCCCTCGGACCCTCCATCCCGCTATCGTCTCTCACAGGTGGCCAGCTCCGGGAAGAGCGTCTGCACGATCTGCGTCTGGTCGCGGCCCGCCAGCTTGGGCTCGAACACGAGGCCGCTGGCCTGGCTGTCGTGCAGCACGAACGCCAGCTCCTCGGGCTGCGACACGTGGGGCTCGATGACCGCCAGCGTGAGCCCCGCGCGCGCCGCCGCCAGCTGCGTGAGCACGTTCTCGGCGCTGTTGGGCAGCCAGAGCGCGAGCACGTCGCCGCGGCGGAACTGCAGGTCCAGCAGGCCGCTGGCCAGCTCGTCCACGGCCGCGTCCAGCTCCTGGAAGCTCCAGCGCACGTCCTGCGCCACGCTGCGCAGCGCCTCCCGGTGCGGCAGCCGCGCCACGGCCTCGCCCAGCGCCGCGCCCACGGTGCTGGCGGCGCGCGCGCCCGCGGCCACGCGCGTCAGGCCCTTGCAGCGAACGAGTGCGAGCATCCTGTCGGTCGGTCACCCCCGGAATGGAGAAATGAGCGGCCCCGGCGGGTGGCTACCGGGGAGTACCAGCGGTTTGACTACCAGGGGGCAACGACGATCGCAAAAACGTGGTGTGGACCACAGCGATGTAGCCATGTTGCGCGGCGGAAGGGTGGGGAGTGCAGCCAAGAGGACGCAGGGGGGGGGAGCCATGTTGGTGCCCGTGGAGGTGGACGCGGCGGCGCGCGAGTGGAGTCTGCTGGAGTTCCAGGGCGACCTGCTACCGGCCGAGGCGAGCGACCTGCGCGGGCTGGACGTGGGCACGCTGCGCTACGGACATGGGGGCAAGGACATCACGCTGCGCATCGGCAACCACGTGCTGGCCGGGAAGGTGGCCAAGCTGCCCAAGCCCTTCGCCATCCTGCAGAGGCACGGCGCAGAGCACGCGGCGGAGACGCAAGAGACCAAGCAGACCAAGTACGAGGTCGTCGGCATCGCCCGCACGCGCGTCGTGTTCACGTCGAGGCCCAAGCCCGTGCTCGGGTAGGCGGCAGCTGGCTGTATAAGTCAAGTAGACAGCTCTTACTCTCGTGTCTCTCTCCTACTAGTACATGTACGTGGGAACGGCAGCGTCGAACGGGCCTTAGATGATCTCGGCTGCTGCTGTGGGGCAGGGCAGGAAGCTCCGCACGGCCTGCTCCAGCGCTTTCCGGTCGTTTGGCGACTGGAACGCGAACCAGGACGGGCTGACGCTGTGGCTCGATGTGGTGGCGGAGACTGACGGTGCCGGCACGTAGGCATCGCTGTGCTGCTCGAGATCACCACCTACCTGCAGCATCGAGCGCAGCTGGAGGGTCACGTAGGCCTCGACTTCGGACTCGACGCTGGCGGACCACCGCGGAGTGTTGTTCCCGCGAAGAGCCTTGTCCACCTCCGAGGACAGCGGTCCGTCCGGCGTGTTGCCCTGCTGCGACGAAGCAGAACGAAACAGCAGTGACTCGTACTGCTTCACGCCCCCAGTAGCCTTTCGCGGCAGCTTTTGCGCCTGGAACTTTACTTGCCGCACAGCAAATGACTGTTCCCACGCAAACTCTTCAGTCGGAGGAGACGGGCTTAAGGACTGGGTCGCTGACTGCGCACAAGGCGCGACAGAAAGCACTGTTCGCGCTACTCGAGCCAGGTGTGGTGCTTCTTCCACAAAGTCGTTCCAGAACAGCTTTGGCGACCTGCCCGCACTCATTTCCCAGACGATCGCATCCTCAAAACCTCCCAACTTCTCCGTATAATCACCTAATTGGGTCAGCAGCTGACTACGCGGAGCGCCGTTGCCAAAGCCTTCGCTGGGGAATACGCGCTCTGCTAGTTGTACCACAAGCGATTTCACGCGTCGAATGCCGGAGACAGAGAGCCCGGCGCCAGCGACTCGAGGGTCCAACAGCATACACACTAGCACATGAGGATCAACGAAGCGCCTGATAAGCGACATTACAGCGTTCACGAAGCATTCTTTGTCCTGCTTTGGCAGAAACGGAAGCAAGGCGGTTTTGACTATCGACAACAGCCACAGCCAGAGCACCAGGTACTGAGCTGATGTTGTTTCCTTGGCTTCACTCAGCGCCAGCATCCAGTTAAACGGAGTAAGCAGCGTATCTACAGCCCGCAACTTACGCCAAAACGACGAAACTTCTACATCTGGAACGGACACCTTTGCTTGATATCGACGAATATCGTCCTCCAGGAGTACCATGCGCTTGATGAGACAGGGTACAGCGTCCCAATTTGACGATTCTAGCAGACCCTTTAGCTGTGGTCGCAACGGTGAAATCTTCGATACACTATGACCTAGAAAAATGGCTTTGTTCAGTAGGTCGACAACCGCCGGGAATGCGTTTAGTAGCTCCTTGCGCAGGACAAGTGACTGGCGCAGAAGGCATGAGCTCAGCAGCACCTGTGTTTTGGATTTGGCAGCGTTCGCACTCAGGCTATCTGCGACTTGCACGGGTGTCAACCGAGCTTGCTGCTGTTCATGGCGAAGCTGTAGATACATTTGAGGGCATTCACAGCAGAGGGAAAGCACGGCCTCCGGTGCCATGCATAATTGGTAGGTTGATATGACCGCGTCAACCTCGTCACGTGGAGGACACAGCCTGCAGCACACTTCGTCCGACGTGAATGATGACGTCGCCCCAACCTCCGGGCAAGTTTCTTTTAGTGGAACAACCTTGCGGTGTTCATCCACACCCACCCACCGATTGCACCACCGTGACGGCTTTTCTGGTTCTACTGCATTCTGCAGCTTTTTGAAGTGTCTGTGCACAAGTGTGAGCACTTTACAATTCACCAGCTCGTCCTCCATCTTCTTAGCTGCAGCACCCGCCAATTTATCCAGCACCGACGTCTTAGCCTGTTCCGCCGTAAGCCTCGGTAGTCCAGGACGCGCCACAGAAAAAGCCTCCATCAACGCATCGTCTTCCACGAAAGAAGCAGGGACGTCGTTCAGCACACAGGCCAGCACCAGCTTCTGGTGCACTGCATCTGCCTCCTGCTCCGTGTAGCCTTGTGCCAACTCCGGCGGGGGGTCGTAAGACACTTGATCCACTTCAACCCCGTCGTCAGCTTCTGCATCGGCCTCCTCGTCGTGGCTGACTGCAGCAACGACGACCTCCTCTACCACCTGCGGGTCCTTCTTCAGCCTCTTGGTCGGCGGTGACCGCGTGTCGGTGATAGACACTGGAGCTGATCCAGTGACCACGAGTGGGACGGGATCTGCGTCCACGCTTGGAGTGCTGGGGATGTCGGCGGTGGCGTCTGAGGAGGGAAAGGGCACGATGGCCGCCGTCAGCTGCCGGTCGATGTCCGATGGCGCCTTCTCGCACTTGTTCAGCACGTGGCTCCGCAGGCGCGAGGCGACACCCACGCTGCGCTTGCCGCAGAAGTTGCAGCTGGCGTACACTCTGTTGTCGGCCAGGCGGATCTCCGTGAAGAAGTTCCACACGGGGCTCGGCCGCCGCCCCACGCGGTGCCGCTTCTCGCTCACGCGCGCGCCGTCGAACATCAATTATTGCAATGTTCAATTACGATCAGCTCGCAAGAATGCTAATCAATAAATTGGTTTTGGGACAGTTTGGATGTTAACTTATCTCAATACCCGATGGTGCAAGGATAAACTACCAGGCTAGTATTGAAGTAGCCTACGGACACGGAGCAATTTTCTCGACAAAAGGTTTTCGGGCGGTGACTTGAGCACACACACTTCGCACTCTTTATAATCTGAGCACAGAGCATTGCAGATCGGTGGATCAGTATCTCCCGCTTGCTGGACATCCTCAGGTGAAAAAATGTTGTTTAAGCCTTAGACATCGCTCGCTAAAGTCCTTCTCGGGGACAGCAAATTGAAGGTAAGTCACATTAAACCTGCTTCCTGAGGCCAATTTGAGCTTCACAGTACTGCCAATGTTCGGGAAGTCGTACTAGCAAACGGGAATCCAGTACGCGAGCTTTTCCATTTTTCAGATGAATTTCGAACTCACTTGTCTTGCCCGACTCACCTTCGCGCTAGGCCAACCATTTCATTTTTAGATGCTGAGGTTTCGTCAGTTCACTCGTTGCTAGCGTATCATATCCACATATATACAGCTCATTTAACGGTTGCATCAGTATTTCTTCAGCCGTTCCCAATGTGATACCGTTCTTCCATCTCGCCGGAGCCAAACTTGTGAACCAGTTACCCCAAATCTAGCCACTCCCTACAAGTAACACCCACTTCCTGCAATATCGAAAGTATATCGAACGACTCTAAAACCTAGTGAGATATCGCTAGAATTGTATCCATCCAACAAGGCTCCAGTTTGACGTGCGTCACCCTCAGATGTACCCAATCAGGGGTACATGGCTACACCACCAATTCCTGGCTCTCGTGCCACCCCCAAAGCACGCAACGATGGCGACAGGTGCGTCGAGCGGAGCCCCCCGCGGGCGGCGCCCTCCCGAGTGCCTCGCTAACCTTCGTGCCACACGCAGCTAACAACGCGAGCGACGTGCTGCGCACCAAGTTCTTCCTGCGCGGCAGGGCCGGCGTCGAGGCCATGTGGGGCCCGCCGTCCTCCAGCAAGGACGAGGTCAAGATCGAGCGCGACGAGAGCTTCGAAGCCCCGGGCGCCGCCGACCTCATGGAGTTCTCGGAGGACGGCAAGCTCGTGGTGCTGGTGCGCACCGCCTCGGGCTTCACGGTGCGCGACGCGGGCAGCGGCGCCGTGGTGGCGGAGGTGGAGAACCCGGGCATCCACGCCGTGGCCTGGTCGCCGCTGGCCTCGCACCTGCTGACCTGGCAGCGCCCGCAGCAGGACTCAGACCTCGGCAATCTCATTGTGTGGGACGCCGCCACCGGCAAGGAGGTGGCGCGCTTCAACCAAAAGTCCTACACGCGCGACGTACGTCGGATGGGGTGAGTGCAGAATGCGCAGTGCAGGTGAACTGACGGACGTTGCCGTGTCTCCTTGGTGCCAACGTTGCTCTCGACAGAAATGGCCACCGCTTCAGTGGTCGTCGGACGAGACGATCTGCGCGCGCCAGAGCGCTAACGGCGTGGTGCTGTACAGCGGCCGCGACATCGCGGCGGGAACGATCGGCCAGATTAACCTCCCGGTAGGTGTACTGATGGAAGTTGCTGTGTAGAGATGTACAGCGCAGTGCTTGCTGACGGCTTGGCTTGGTGTGGTGATGATCAGAATGTGGCCAACTTCAGCGTGGCTCCTGGTGCCGCTCCCTACAAGGTGGCTCTCTTCGTTCCGGAGAAGAAGGGCAAGCCTGCTAGCGTCAAGATTTACCAGTTCCCGAACAGCGTGGACACCCCCACGGCCACTAAGAGCTTCTACAAGGCTCAGGATGTGACGCTCAAGTGGTCTCCCACTGGCAGCGCGCTCATTATTGAAACACGCACGGACATCGATACTTCGGGCAAGTCGTACTACGGCGAGACCGGCCTCTTTTTCCTGCAGAGCGACGGCGAGTACGACTGCATCGTGCCTCTGACGAAGGAGGGCACGGTGCACGATGTTGCTTGGGATCCTACGGGCCGCGGCTTTGTGGTGATTGCTGGCGCGATGCCTGCTCATGCCACGCTTTACGACAACAAGGCGCTTCCCGTCTTCGAGTTCGGCGCGGCGCCTCGTAACCATGTCAGCTGGAGCCCGCACGGACGCTTTTTGTGCCTTGCTGGATTCGGCAACCTTCGCGGTGACATGGATTTCTGGGAACGCAACAAGCTCAAAAAGATGGGCTCGGCAACTTCCAACTCGGCCACTACGTTTGCTTGGTCGCCTGACAGTCGCTACTTTGCTACGGCCACTACGTTCCCTCGTCTGCGTGTGGATAACGGCTTCAAGGTTTTCCGCTACGATGGCACTGGCCCCATTCACCAGGAAGACCGTAGCGAGCTGTACGACCTCAAGTTCCGCCCTGCTGCTCAGGATGTCTACCCGAACCGTCCTCAGTCCCCGCGCCGGAAGGGCGAGGAAGCGGGCTTTGGCTCTTCCTCGGCCCCGAAGGCGGCTCCGAAGCCGCAGGCTTACCGCCCGCCTAACTCGACTGGTGCACTGGCTGCTATGATGCGCAAGGAGGAAGGTGGCTCCAAGAAGCTGGATCGCAACAAGTATGTGGCTCCCCGCAGCAGCGCCCCAGCAGTCCCGGGTGCTGCTCCTCGCCCTATTCCAGGCATGGGAGCTGCTGCTGCGCCCAAGAAGCTGAGCAAGAGTGCACGCAAGAAAAAGGCCCAGGAAGCCGCTGAAGCGAGAGCTGCCGTAGAGGAGGCACTTGCGAAGGTCGCGGCACCTGCTCAGGAGACCCCGGCAAAGCCGGCTCCGGCTGAGATGACTCCTGAGGAGAAGGCCAAGAAGGTCAAGAGCTTACTGAAGAAGCTCAAGCAGATCGACGCCATCAAGGCAAAGAAGGAGGCCGGAGATTCCCTGAACGATGACCAGTTGGAGAAGCTCAAGACTGAGCAGGCTCTGCGTGACGAGGTGGACGAACTTTCCGCGTAAGTATACGCGCAAAGTGAATGGTGGAAACCTCAGATAACGATGGGTTGAAGAGCAATATAGAGCGAGCCCGAGTGGACCGCTTTTAGATAGTGCTGTATTCTTCGTAAGTAGAGAGCAACGAGCGTTCCTAACATCGCGCAAGTTTGCCATTACTCGTTGAGCTCTGTTAGTTGTGAATTTACATACCCGAACTAGCGCACGGGGTAGCATACACAGCCCATGGAGGGGACGGTGTGGGCGGAGGAGGCACAAAATGCTTTTCAAGATATACAGAAGCAGTGCAAACTCAGTGAAACTTGCGCAGATGGAACAGCAGTTAAAAATATGCGTACCGGTGGAATCGTCGAGGCTCCGGGTGTCTGCGGAAAAACGATGTACGAGTCCCAGGCTCGTCGGACAGCGATCAACTTGTCGATCGTCAAGGTCTCTGGATCCAGAGTTTGCTTTGAAGTGCTTGGCGAGGCTGATTCACGTGTCCCCGCTTGTTGCTTGTCGGAATCCGAATTCGGATGCTGAAGCAGAACGACTTTATCTTGACTTGCTTTGGAGTTATCCACGGAAGTGCTTGGTAAAGCTTTGCCTTCATCGTTCGGAGTCGTGTCCTCACTCTTGGTAGAATCGACCGCTCTTCGGATACTTGCTTCAACACGGCGCCGCTGCTTGACGCGCTTCCTATAAGCCTAGGAGTGGCAAACGACCACGACATCCGTAAGCCCGGTGCGCGACCACCACCGACGTAGGCTATCAGCATACCTTCTTTTTGTTGACCCTCGTAGCAAAAGCTCGAATCGCTGCAAGTTGCCGCTCTGGGAAAAGCCCGGAGGTTGCGTTCATCGCTTCAAGTTCCTTCTTCAGCAACTCGCAGACTGCCACCTTCCGTTCCCTCTGTACCCTCAACCTAGGCGCCTCCACGCTCAACGCTGCATCTTCTCCCACGCGACGCGTTTCTTCTGATGCAGCACCCAGCGCCTCCAGCCGCGTCTCCACTGCAGCCAACTCCTGCGCCGCCACCTTCAACTGCTCCGCCAGCTTCTGCGCCCGCGCAACTCGACGGCGCAGCACTCGTAACGGAGGCTCGTCACCGCCCGCTGCAATGGGTTCACGACTGTCCAATGCCACGCAATGCGTCCGCCTAAAACTGTCCAGCCACGTCTGCTCTGCGTCCACAACGGGAGGACGCGGAGGCAGCGGAGGTGGACGAGGAGCCACGAAGCGAGGGAAAAATCCTCGCGGAGGACGCGGCGAATGCGGGTACGCGCCTGGAAACCCGCGAACAGGTGGAGGAAGAGGCGGCACGAGCGCTGCACGAACCGGTGGTCGCATCCACAGCGAAGGAGATGCGGGATGCGCAGGAGGCGGCCACCGCGGCGGCGGCGGACGCTGCATCATGCCCTGAATGGGATTTATGTACACCACATGAAATGGTGTACATCACATGATATAGTGTTCATCACATAATTGGGTGTATACCACACGGATTGATGTACGCCACACGTATTACGGTACCGCCTTACTGAAGGCAAGTCAAAGTGGCGGCGAGCATGACGGACGTGCACGGCGAGCTGCTCAAGTGCGTGCTGCACCTGGCGGCATGCAGCGACAAGGTCCGCGCGGGTCTGTGCATGGGCAGGAGGATGCAGAGCTGATGTTTTTTTTTTCCTTTGGGCTCGTGCTTCGTGTGCCGCGCGCAGCTCCGCACGACGGACGCGCAGCTGAGCAAGTTCGTGAGGCGCATGCAGCAGGACCTGCCGGCCTCGGGCATGCCGCAGCTCACGTCCAAGCTGGCGGTGGTGCCGGCCAACCCGGAGAGCGAGGAGCGCACGGTGGAGGAGAAGTTCCAGGAGGTGTTCGACCAGGGCACGGAGGCGGCGGAGCGGCTGGAGGTCACCAAGGCGCGGCTGGAGAAGGAGCTGCGGCGCCGCTCCGAGAGCGTGAGGCTCGCTGGACCAATTGCCGCTTCGTGGCGGACAGCAGACTGAGTTGCTTGTGGTGCTTGTGGTGCTCGTGGCGCAGTTCCGTGACCTGGTGAAGAGCAGAAACACAGACATCCAGGAGGAGTACGCGCGAATGCTCAAGGAGCTGGACGACCAGACGGAGTCGTTGGACCAGGACATTGCAAAGGAGAAGGAGCTGCAGAAGGAACGAGCCAAGCGCCGTCAGGAGGAGGAGCTCCGGAGGAAGGCCAGCAAGAAGCAGCGTCTTGACGAGGAGAACGAGCAGCTCAAGGTGCAGCTGGATGACTCGACGTCGGAGATTCGCCACCTGCAGGAGGTGTTTGCTGCGCTGGAAAAAGAGGAAGAGAATCAAGATGACGAGACCAGTCCGGAGGATGAGCAAACCCTTGAGGAACGGCGGAGACTTGAGGAGGAACGGACGCAGAACGAAATCGTGGAGCTTCAACAGGAAATCGTGCTGCTGAAGGAGGCGCAGGAGGCGATTGCGGAGAAGATAAATGTACGTGATATCCCTGGTGATGTTTGTGTGAATGTGAACTCAAATGCTAAATGCTTCTGGTTTGCATTATAATTTACAGAAACAGTCACTGAAGACTCAGTACGAGGAAGAAAAACAAGAAATACTGGAGGAGATGGCCCACGTAAGTGCTCTAGTAACCTGCTCCTTTGATTTTCCTAGTAGCATGCGCTCTAACTGCTATCATTGTGCTATAGCTGAAGAGCCTGGTGGAAGATCTCGCACCTCAAATCACGTCCAATGGTGTTCGATTGCACTCATTGCTGCGTACTCTGGCGCCTTCTCCGGGCATTGGAACGCTGATGACACGGCTGTACCAGCAGCTGTGCAACGATTCGCCTCCAACCCCTTCAGCAGACACTCCTCCCACTCCGCGAAAGACAGTTGATTTAAAGGCATTCCTCAACGTACGAATGGCATATGTATGATCATGGCAGCTTGTACAAATTTCTAACGATACGATTGCTTTCTGTTCATGCAAAGCAGAGCTGCCCAAGCTTTGAAGAAGGCAACCAAGCAATCAGCGAGCTCAAGAAGCTGCAGCTCATTCATTGCTACGAGTCAAGTGGAATTATTGCGTTGGCAGATTAGGAAGCTCATCATTATCATGATAGGCAAAATGTTTTCATTATCTTCGTCACCAGCATTCGCATGACACATACGCAAAAGCCCTACGAGCCCCGTCAAAGTTGGGAAGCAATCTCGCTTACAACTTGCTGGCGGTTTTTTTTGTGAACTGCTTCTTCAGCTCCGTCACGGTGGCCAGGAACTCCCCGGACGCCGCACGCCGATCAAGTTGCTCAAACTCGTAGACGAGCGCCTCGCGGATCTTCGGCGCACGCTCACGACGGAGTAGCGACTTGTAGACCGGCAGACTCGTGCGGTTGAACCGGTTCGTGACCAGAGGCGAGAGCTCCGCCAGCACAGCGTCGAGGAATCCGTCGGTGGGGAGGACCTCGCCCACGATCTTGGCGTCCAGCGCCTCCTTGGCCTTGTAGACCTTGGAGCGGATGACCAGGTTGCTGGCCACGGTGGGGCCCAGCAGGTGCGGGAACGTGTAGGAGGACGCGAACTCGGGCACGACACCGATGCGCAGGAACGGCGTCCAGAAGGTGGCGCTGTCCGCGGCGTACACGAGGTCGCAGTGCATGAGCAGCGTGACGCCGATGCCGATGGCGGGGCCGTTGACGGCCGCCACCAGCAGCTTCTTGCACTGCAGCATCTTGCGCATGAAGGCGTGCGACGGGCTCTGCGAGGGCGGGCGGACCGTGCCGTCGCCCAGGATGGCGGCCGTCTCCTTCACGTCGGCGCCGCTTGTGAAGTAGTCGCCGTGGCCCGTGAGCACGAACGCATGCAGTGACGCGTCGGCCTCGAACGCGTCCAGCGCCGCCGTGAGCTGCTCGTACAGCGCGTCGTTGAAGGCGTTTCTGGCGCGCGGGCGGCACATTTCGGCCACGAAGATGCTGCCCGCGTGCACGCGGGTGCGCACGACGCGCTCCTGCTGCCGCGCACTTGCCATGCTGATCGGATCAAAGCCCCGGGGAACTGCGCGCTGGACGGCCGATTGGATTGTGCGCTGTCAAACGAGAGCTTCAACTGCCGATTTGAAGTTGAGCTCGTGACGTTGAGTCGACAGAAAACGTCACGCTTTCTTCCGGTTGGACGTCTCTCAGCCGCCATGGGCAAGACATCGTATGCAAAGGCATATTCTAGCTCGCCAACGTACGCGGGTGTCACAGTAATAGGCCGAGCTCACACGGAAGAGCTCAGCCTGATGCTGCGATTTGGTAGCACTAAAGCGAGGAAGCTGGTGTCGGGTCAGTGACGACGGAGCTGATGTAGAATATGCTGTTACTGTATTTGTTGTTCTCGTTACACTCGCTCTACTTACTCGCTGTGCTGTACTGTAGTGCTTGTTATTGTATGTGGCCCCTAGCTCACGTTCAATGAGGTTGTGGAGAGCCAACACACACTGCTTGGCCAGAGCAGTAAGGAAGCAGTCGACTTGCTTACTTGTGGATTGATTCAAGAAAGATAGCCCTCAGCCGTCGTGCCTGCTCGGCACTTCAACTGCATGCACCCTCACTTGTTAAACTCTCCTATACTAAAGCTAAGTCAAGATAAATTGCAGGCATGGCATTGGCCAAGCCGATTTTCTGGCGTACAAGCACCCTCAATGCTCATCTCGTTGTTCCTGTCTTCTTCTTCTGTCACTCTGATCCTGTCATTTTTCATGATACTCCTTCGCTGTTTACGCCGTGGGTTCGTGCTGATGCCCCAAGACAGGGTTCTCAACTCGTACTCGTCACATGCCCCCCAAGGGAGCATCTCGGCTCACTTGTCCTTCCGAGTATTGGTTGTGTGTGTCCGACGCTGATGGTAACGGGCAATCAGGTCTTGTATGTATTTCAGGTTCTCTTCTGGCTCCCAAGTCAGTTTTGACTGACCGAGCCATTTCACGTGGTATTCTTTCTTCCATTTTTTCTTGCGATAGCCAACAATATCCACAACAAGTTCTCCTTCACTACCATCTGGAAGCCGAACCTCGAAAAAATGTCTTGCTCCGGGCGAGTACTCGCAGTGTATGACTTGAGTAGAGAGGTGTGGAACACGGGGTGAAATTTCACTCCCGTTGGCAATTTCAGTCGGTAGTTATCATGGCCAGCCTGCTCGATCACGTTGTACGGACCAATCCAGCGAGGTCCTAACTTTTTCTTGGTTGTCCCAGCATGAAAGTCAGTCCATTAACGACAACGGTAATCGCAGTCACCGCTCCAAACGCGCAACCCTCGGCTTCAGCCAGACGAAACCGTAATGTAATACCGACGCCGCAGATATCGAACCAGAACAGGGATATATGCATTAGAATTTGAAGTGAGGTGCTTAATAAGTAATTGAGAGAGAGAAGATTGTTTTGACACTTTGTGTATACAAATCAGCTGGACTATGAACAGTTATGGCGAGAAGGACAAATTAGGAATAAAACTAGATATTACGATGCCTCGGATATCGATGAGGGGATAACTAACGCTGACACCGAGAATGATGCACCGAACCCGAGAGAACGAGAGCGTGGGCCACCATTGTCGGGGTCGGGGACGACCCCTAGGGAGGGGAAGGAGAGTAAGAGTATATTGGATGAAAGCAGAGTAATCACGGTGACCGTTGAATTAGACAACGCTATTGGAATTGATATCGATGACAGAACCAAGAGGATACCAGGCAGATGTAGAGTGGGCACGATGACGGACCAAGAGAAGACTCGACGACATGGGGCTGTCACGATGACCGACCAGGAGAAGATCCAGCAACGCGGAGACGCAGCTGATAACACAGATAACACGGTGCCTGAGTCGCTATGTTGCCGAAACGAGGAGTACAGAATCATAGACTAGCAGCTTCAAAAGTGTCATAGTCGGGTGCCTGCAGCCCCGCCTGGTTGAGTGGAGTATTGCAGCCTGGCCGGACAGTTGAAGGGGGGGGGGGGGGGGTAGATTAGCCCCCGTGGTAGACGATCCACCCGGCGCGGCGCCGGAACAACAAAAAAAGAAGAGAAAGAGGCCAAAACAGAAGTTAGTTCGAGACACTACTGGAGCTGTAGGCCCGACTCGCACGGCTGCAAGGGAGCGGCTGCCGAATTGCCATTTGTATTGATATTAGTGTGTGTCTAGTTAGGGCACTCGGTGGTCGTACCACCGAAACACCCCTCGCGGCCACGGACAAGACCTGCGCAGTACGAGGTTGGAAGACGGTGCTTTATATTACTGACTCTTACTCTACTGTCGATCGCTCTCTGCAATCTTGGTAGCATGGAGCAGGTCAGCAGCTACCGTGGATCCCACCCGAATTGCTCTTTGGAAAAGGTAATCTAAATCCCAACTAGATTCAGATGGTTAGGTTGGGAGTTTAGAGTGAGCATTGGACTTTCATGCCATGTGAGGAATAGTGATGACTTGGCCATCCGCGGGTGAGCCAGTTGCTTGCCCATCAACGCCGTAAATTGAGGCAGTGATCAACTCCAAATCCACACCCATCTTGCTCTTTGTATATACTTCGCGAGTCGGCAAACCTGAAACAACTTCCATACGACCACGAATACCCACCGTCTTTCGAACTCTGTCAATCTTGACGTGGTTCTTTCCAACAAGGTCTGGAAGCATACAATAAATGATAGCACACAGAACATTGGGCAACATTTGTACTGCAGTTAAAAATCTTCAAATATTTGCCCGTTGATTTTGAAATCATGGGTTTGGCGACGTTTATTGATGCGCGCTTTGTAGCCTAAAACAAGATCGGGCACGCGGTCGCCTCTGCCAACATCGGATTGCGCGTTTTTAAGTGCCACCTTCCATTGTTGAAGGGGCGTGGCGGTCGCCTTCCGCCAAGGTCAGATCCGCTCCTTTTGGCCATCTTTGACATCGTTAAGACCGATTTCAAAAATGATAGTTACGAACTACAGGAACCGCAAAGCGATAGATCGTCACCCCCCGTTAGCAGAACGACAAAGCGATAGGGCGGCAGCCACTCACCGTTCCAGCACTTTGTTCGTTTATGTCGTTCGAATGTCGTTCGAATGTTGCCTGTGTCGGCTTCGAATAATCCCCGTTGAGCCTCAAGTATTACCAGTAGAAATGCTAATTTGATATGCTTTTAAAATAGCATTTGAGCTAATCAATTGATATTACCACTCTTTTAAATTTGAGAGCTTCTTCGTGTCGAAGAACGACTTTGTTGCAAACTCACCGCAACCAATTATTTCTTGCCACTCGCCTTCACAATAAGCATACCTCTAACGCACTTTTCCTTGAGCCAAAAAATCACTGCTTTCACCAAACCCTATCGATGTGTGCGCTCGGTAATTATTTCAGCTATGCTACCATCGCCTTTCTAAAGTAGCCTTTACTTCAGCCAAAGACTTACCTCTGGCATACTACGTAGTATGTTCTGCTGTATTAATGCGAAACATTGTTTGGCATTATTGATACTGCTACAGGTTGGGTGCCTACTGCGAGCCATGAACTAGATCAATTAGCTTCGTCAAACCGGGTGTCAGCCATCTATACTTCCCGGTAGTCACGGTTAGCTCGACCACGTGGTGATGTGTAGATAAGTGCTGTCTGCTCCGAAATTGCATAATAGTTGATGGGCGCTATTTAATACTACAGTAACCGATTAAATATTAAAAAAAACATGAAATAGCGCCCATTATGAGATCTTGCTGCTAATATTGCTATTTGATTTAAAAAATATTTCAAAATACATGAATAGT